>VDFB02271358.1:108250931-108551764 GCA_007258455.2 Sequoia sempervirens
TTGAATGCACACAAGATAACTGAGAGGGCAAGGGTGAATCAGTTATACATTAAAACATCCAAAACCCTCATAAACATTTAGATCCACAACAACTTAATTAATCATTAATCGGTTAGAATGATTTAGCATGAAAGAAAATACCAAAAATTGAAACACATCAACACCATGCACAATAGAACACCAAATTTATGTGGAAAACCCAAGAAGGAAGAAAACATGGTGAGGATTGGCTCAGAATATAAAGTAATTGCAACACCAAATAAAAAAGGATCACTGTTGAAGGGCTCACTACCAAAGGCTCACTGCTAGATTATATAAAAGAAGAAAGAATAATGTTATAGTGAGAAACCCATCTCAATGCAACAAAAGAATCTACCACAATATCACCAACACATGTGTAGTTTCTCTGAAAATTGTAAAAACCTTCTGCTCATTACTTCCAACAGTCTAACTCATTGAAGTTCACACTGATCTTCACAAATTCACACTTCACAATTCTACAATTCACATCATACACTTCACTTGTTAATTCTCCATCAACTCATCACTTATTTATACCATATTCAACCTTGAAAACTTTCTCCAAGGTCAAATATGCACCTCAACTGTGCAAATTCAAATTAGGTCAGCACTAAGCATTCCTGCGATGGAAAGGAATGAAAGTGGACCACACCACATCTTAAAACAAACCTAAATACATTCATACATGCCACACCACACTTCCATAATCACCAAAGAAAATCCATAATTAATGTAAACACCCAAGGTTGACCAAACTTGTGTTAAAACCATTAACATTTAAGTATACACTTCCTCAAATTCAAAGAAAACTCACAAAACACACACAACACTTGAGTACAATCTAGAATATTCCAAAAAAACACTTAAATCCAACAAATTCCTTTGCAAAAACTTTCACTTGAAGAATGTACACACCTAGTACACCCAAACAACCTTCCATACACTATTACATAAGAAACCATTTTACAAAGCACCAAACCACAAAAAAAAATTGACTATAGGTATATATGATCATTATCAACAAGCTTCCAAAATCACAAGACCAAAAACCAAACTGCAAAGAAATGTGGAGCAAAACCAATTCTCCTAGACACCTCTGTAACATATAGTTCACACACTGGTGAACACAACTCTATCTATATGACGATCCAAACCAAGAAATTCTAGATTCAAAATCCCTAAATACCTCTGACTAATATATCTAAACCACATAAGTAGATATTCAACCACAAAGAAATGTCGAGAAAAACCAAAACACCACACTATATACCAAAACACCTCTGAAATAAGATGTTTCCTCTTTTATTCATTTTTTTCAAAAGCACTTAGAAATCAAGCACCAGAGACAAATATCATCTTCAAAACTTCCACATCATCAATAACATCCACAAGCATAAGCTTATCAAATCAAAACTAGAGGTTGACACCTGTAGCTTACTAATGAAAACATAATGCAACTAATCAAAGCATCAACACAACCAATCATCAATGACAACACAAGCATTTAAGCTTGCAACAATATCCCCAAGCTTGTTGACATCAATGATAACACAAAATACTCATACTTGCAACAATCTACCCCTTTGTTATTGATGGAAAAACATGATGTATGTGAAAAACCATCAACAACAACAAATAGCTTTGATTACCAACATACTGCTCTATATCAACTCTTTTTCACATTACTCTCCTTTTCTTATTGAACATTTTCACATTACTTTCTCTTGCTTTTTTAATTGATTTTCACATAGCTTTCTCTCCCCCTTTGACATCAATAGAAAAGGGCAACATATATGCATTTTTTTCTCCATTTGGCATCAAACATATACACTTTATCTTTCTACTATTTTGCATACTCCCATTAGGAGCACACAACAAATTGCCTCAATCAATAACTACTACACATATCCTTTATCACAGCTGGCAAAGGACAACACCAACTTGCACCGATATTTACTCCTCCTAACTGCAATAACCAACAAAGCCACTACCTACTCCCTTTGAGAGGTATCCCCCAAAATTAATCTAGAACAAAAAATGAATCTTGAAATCCACTAAACTGATGTATATCCTTATAAATATAGTTCAAGGAAGGAGGGGTAATAACCCCTGAATTCTCCCAAAGATACTCAAAAGGATCCTTAGGAAGAGCTTTAGTGAATATATCAACAACCTGATCCTTTGTAGGCACATACTCAAGCTTCACTTCATTCTCAACAACCTTCTCTCTAAATAAGTGGTATCAGATTGAGATATTTTTTTTCCATGAGTGCATCACCGGATTCTTTGAAATGTTAATAGTACTTGTATTGTCATAGAAGATAGAAATCAGTTCATCATATACCGCTCTAATATACTTCAAGGTTTTCCTCATCCACAACACTTGTTTACAGCAAGATGTTGTTTCAATGTATTCTTTCTATGCAGTAGAAAAAGATATTAAGTCATGCTTCTTGCTCAACTAAGACACCAATCTACATCAAAGAAAGAATTCACCACCACTTTTACTTTTCTTTTCATTCACACAACCTTCCCAATCAACATCTGTATAAGCACTCAAAGAAAAATTAGTATCCTTTGGATACCACAAACCATGTTTCAAAGTTCCCTTCAAGTATATGAATATCCTCTTCACTGCTACAACATGTGACTCTTTAGGATCTTCTTGAAATCTAGCCACAAGACAAATTGCATGCATGATATCTAGTCTAGCAGTAGTTAGATATAGTAGTCCTCCACTCATTGATCTATACTTGCTCTGATCAACCTTAGGAGATTCATCATTCTTACTTAGCATGCAACTAGTAACCATAGGAGTATGTACCAATTTAGAATCTTCCATTCCAAACTTCTTCAATATTTCCTTAATATACTTTGATTGTGAAATGAATATACCCTTTCCTATTTGATTAATTTGTAACACAAGGAAGAAATTCATCTCCCCGATCATAGACATCTCAAATTATTTTTGCATCTCTTCTACAAATCTCTTGAACACAACTTCATTTCCTCCAAATGCTATATCATCAATACACAACCACAATCAATAATTGATCTTTTCCAACTTTGAAATAAAGATTACTATATGTGGTACCTTTACTTAAAACTTTTTGTATCAAGTAATTATCCAACCTTTCATACCAAGCTCTAGGAGCTTGCTTCAATCCATACAGTGCCTTCTCCAATCTACATACCATATTTGGTTTGTCTGATAACTGAAATCCTTCTAGTTTTTTAATGTATACCTCTTCTTCCAACTCACCATTCAAGAAAGTAGACTTCACATCCATCTAATAAACCTTTAAATCTTTGTGTTGCAAAATCCAAAAACATCCTAATAGCTTCCATTATTTCCACTAGAGAAAATTTCTCCTCAAAATATATTCCTTTTACTTGTGAGTAGACCTTACACACAAGCCTTGCATTGTTTCTTACCACTTCTCCATTCTCATTCAATTTGTTCTAGAATACCCACTTAGTTCCAATAACATTTTTGTTTTCTAGTCCTAGGACAAGTTCCCAAGTCTGATTCTTCTCAATCTTCATTAGTTCTTCTTCCATGGCTTTGATCCAATACTCATCCTTGCATTCTTCAATCACTATTTTGGGTTCAACTTTAGAGAGTAAACATAGATTTACCTATTCTTCAGCCATAATAGCTTTCCTTCTTGCCAACACACCCTTTCTTTTGTCACCAATGATCTGATCCTCAGAATGATTCTTTTGTACATACTTAAGATTCTTAGGGATCTTTTTCAAAGCTTTATCCTCTTCAATCTGAACTTCCTTTTCCATAGCTTCATCTTGGTCATTTTCTCTACAAGAGGACTATCTGATTCACATCCATATATTACTACAAAATTCTTCTATAAGTCTTCATCCACTTTGACATTTCCACTTTCAATAATCTTCTTCAGCCTCTTGTAGCATTGGTAAGCTTTGTTTCTTGTAGAATATCCAAGGCAGATACCTTCATCATATCTTGTATCAAACTTTCTTAAGTTCTCTTCATCTCTTCTAATATAGCACTTTCTTCCAAACACTTTGCAGTATTTGACACTAGGAATCCTTCCATACCACAACTCATAGGGAGTATTTGCATTATTTTCTCTTGCTTGAACTTTGTTAAGAATGTACACAATAGTGTGAATTGCTTCTCTCCAACAAACTTCCAGTAGGTTAGTCTCTTTCATCATTGTTCTTGCAGCTTCTTGAATAGTCCTATTCTTTCTTTCAACCACTCCATCCTAAAGGAATATAAATGCCTCTTTATCCCATGATTCTCAAAAAAACTATTAAACTCATTGGAGGTGAACTCTCCACCTCTGTTAGACCTCAAACATTTTATTTTCATATCAATTTCATTCTCACCCATAACTTTGAATGTTTTAAACTTATCTAGAGCTTTTATTTTTTCTTTGAGAAAAGTAACACATGTTCTAGAATAATCATCAATCAATAGCATGAAAAAACTCACCTTGAAAACTTCTTACCTTGGTAGGAACACAATGGTTTGTATGTACCAGCTCCAATAGTCTGGTAGCATATTGTTCTTTGTTTTAATTATACAGTTAGATTTCCCTATGTAAGTTTTGAGTCAGTTAGGAAAAGCCTCTGCAAGGAGAGTGTCAAGTACATTTGTCATCCGATTGACATGCATCGGTCCACCCTTGCTAGGATAGTTGCTTGAACAGACTGCCAATAGTCCACAGATTCGGTGTGGACATCCCTAGATCCACCCTATAGAACCAATCCTTTTCTTGAAATTATCTACTTTGTGTTTCTTACAACCCTCAAACTTGAATAACCAAGTTATTCTTCCTCAACAGAAAGATAGGAAGGACTTATTCTCCTCTTCAATTAGGGAATATTTAATAATCTCCTCATCCTTTGAGTCACCGAACCATCTAATAACTCTGATTTTCTCTTCCTCCTTTAGGCTAGATAATTCCCTTAAATTAGTTTTCAAAACAAAAAAACAAGGGTGAAAAGGCTAATCCTCTTTCATTGGGATGAAAAAGGAAGCTAGTGAAGTTCCTATATTACCTTTCACACTCACAACTATATCTTCCTTCTACTGAGTCTCCTAAACAATAATTGAAGAGGTCGTATACTTTATATTCTCCATCCTCAACTTAAATATTTCCTTCACATGGTTGGCATCCTCCTAAGAGTGTTTTAACTTATTTGTATCTAGCTCAAATAGATCTCTCCCCTAAGTACATACAACTTATTTATTTTCCTTCTCCTAACCTAAACTATCATTCCTTTATTGTTCCTATAGTTTTTGCACCTACTCATTTTGAGTAGAGCTAAATTCAAATCAATCTTCCTTTCTCCAAACTAGTAGACTTCTCATTTTTTATAGGCAATTCCTGGAGTAGTGGCCTAACTTTTGGTAAGACTAGAAAACAAAAGAAAGTTTCTTGTAAACAATATAGTAATTTACTAATTATCAAACTTGGAGATCTTTGTCCACTTCAACATTTACTCATCTAATCTAGTGTAAACTATATGATTTCTAGACACTCATTGCAATAGTCACTATTAGTTGGCCAAAGGATTTAGCTATTCCTATCATCACATCATGTCCTCTCAATACTTTAGTGGCATGATTATGATTATAACCCAAATGGGTACCACATTAATATTCGAGGCTTTTTAGGATCAAAACTTGGCTTCCACTTCCATAGATAGAAACTTGATTTTCCCAAAAAAAGGATCCTCCACAAGGGTCCAAACATAATCATTACGGTTTGAGAATGAGATTAAAAAGAAGCCCTTGATATGTGCACAAATATCTACTTGGCCTTTAAGTTTTCACATTGTTGTATTTAGATTGAGAACCAAAAGATTTCCCTATTGAAGTATTTTTAAGTTTGGTGGGGGATCTTTCAACAACCATATTAGGAACCCTAAAAAGGATATTATCCTTATCTATAACTAGCTCTATCAAATAATTAAAAAAGGGTTTGAGACTATACTTATCTTTAAGAACTTATACCCTTGATTTCTATCCTTCCTATAGTTATGAAACTTATCACAAGATTCTCTAAGCCTTAGAAGATGGGGGGCTAAGTGTATATCTTCTATTTTCCTTTTGCAATAATCCTTTGTTCCTTAGAGGACCACCTTTTGAAAGAAGAGAAAACTTGAATGTGGATCCCCATCACTATCGCAGGCAAGCTTAAACAACACACTCTAAATTGTGATTTATTTAAATGACCCATCTGAAATCACACTAGCTTCTCCAATAAAACCTACCTTTTAGATTAACTTCAGATGAACCATCTAAACATGCTGAACTCTATCAATACTTACAAAATCTTTCCCCTTGGAGATTTTTCGATACCAGATACCAGTGTTATCAGACAAGTGTCCTCGCTGCTCTTCTGCACATAGTATTTATGATTGTTGTTATTCCAAGACAAAGTCAGTGGTATCGACAGATTATCCTGCCATTGGATCTTTCTGCAAGGATACGAATCTAAGAGTGCTCCTTGTCTGTAATTAAAGTGTTCTGGGCCCATCTAAAATTTTATTAACGGCGCGAACTTTTTCCATAATTCATTCACAGTCTACTTGTTTCTATTTTTTACCATTTGTCAAGTCAATAAATGGATCAATTCGATTCTCCCCCTTTGGACAAAGAGTGTCCCTCTCACGTTCAATCTAATGAGAGACGTTCCCTAGACGTTCGGTATTTACTTCGTAATTTGAACGGCAATTTTCTTTCCATACTCAGCACTGCATATATTTTTGACAAAGAGTGAACCTGTCACGTTCAAATTATTATGGAAGGAAGAATTTTCAATCTAATGAATGGTGTTTTCTATTTAATTCCTAATTTGAATCACAATTACGTTTTATAATTTTGTTGATTGATGTAGATTTTATGTACTTTTTATAATTTTGTTGATTGATTGATGTAGATTTTATTTAATTCTTGTGTAAAGGTCAAGATTTTGTCTTTTTTTCTTATAATATGTGTACTTCATTGATTTTATATTTCAAAGGACAAGAAATTCAACATAGAAAAAGAAATAATAATTATTCTTTTTGTCAAGGAATGTAGACTTCATTTAATTTATATAGCACTCATCACATCATTTCTATATTGGAGAAATAAATCAACATTGTTATATTCTTTGATTAGCAGGAGATATATGTTTGGACAAATGTGTCCCTCTAGCATTCATAATATCATGTGGAAAGAAGAATCTTCAATTTATTCTGAAGTTTCGCTCATTTCCCTATTATCTATCCCTATACATACATATTCCCACACCCTTAGCCTCTACCTTATCCTTTTATGTACATACTTAGATACATTCATCTTTATATTTAATACACTCAAAAGATTAACAAATCTACATACATGCTTCTAGAGTACTTAACTATTGTCTCAACGGTCTTTTACGCATATTTCTAGGGTTTGACATAAAAGAACATGTCTCTATGCAACACATTGACAACCCTTCCAAGGTATTTTTTAAATACTAGTAGTCTTCATATTAGTAAAAAGGTTAAAAAAATAAGCAAACCAAATGAGAAAAATAGTCGAGGCACAAAATGCACAAGGTTGAATCTAAACTTAGAGGACAAATCCACAATTATCGACTAACCCTACAAACTTGATCTCAAATGGAGAACAAATTCAGTGCTATGTCTAAGGCATTTGAATGATAGGGAGATCATGACTTAGGACAAAACTAAGTTAGATTTCTATTATCTTCATCAAAGACATGCATTCTTCATGTGTTGGAGTCCAAAAATTGAATTATAGCCTTGTTTTTGCATTTTAGTCATAAAAAAGAACTGTAGTCTTAGGCAATGACTAAATTAAGGATTGGTTCTAGGTCTCATACAAAACAAAAGGGCCTAAGACTAAAAGAAACAAGATTACAACACCAAATAGAATACAATTTTTTAATAATTAGGAGACCAAGGTGGACAACCACACCCTATCTCCAACACACAAGGGATGAATGGAAATGTTCCCAAAACACCTCAATCACCCTCCAACCAAAAGGAGAATCAAAATGACACTTCATAGAGGCGTTTCTCACATTCAAACATAAGACTAGAAAAATGGCTACAACATACAATCTAATAATACCATAATTGATTTTTTTCTAGATGTCACATTACATTTGTTTTAAATCCAAATATAAATATTCTCTAAGTTAATTTTAGCCAACGTAAAAATAATGGTGAATAAAATACAAAATAACATGCACGTTGACCACAATCTCAAAACATGGTGAAATAAATAATCACACCATCACCACCTATGTGGGTGGTTACAATATATAAACTAAGGAGGGTTCAGTATAGTAATACATTCACATGAGAAGACTCTAATAGCTTAAATTTTATACATTTTACAACATATTTCAATAATGATATAACTAAAGGAAAGGAGTAGAGGAACCCCCTGATATATTATTTCAAGAAACCCACAGATTCACCCCATCATGCTAAGAGATAGTCACTTGGGTACAAGCACACGCACTCATGCACACTTGGCACTTCACTATGAAGACTCAATAACATGTGTTCATTCTCATAGATAAACCAATTACTTATGATGCTTGGAGGTATCATTTCCCTTTAACACATAAAATTCTTGTAAGCCACATGATCAATTCCATGTTCTAAAAATAAATGGCTAGGATTTACATGGATATGACTTAACTTTAGAGCATGTATAAAATATTTATAAATACATACAACTAATATGCAGTAATAAATATCCTAGTAGTTGATCATTGGGATGATACAAATAATTTACTTAAGTTAGTGGTAACTACCTATAGTAGGTCAATATTCAAATAGAATAACATGAAAAGGTAAAAGGAAAGGACTTAGGTTTTTTGAACTAGGTTGCTATGAACATGAACTAAGAGTAAGGTAATGTACCAAAAATAATTAAAAGGAAATTTTGGTATCATAAAAATGTTTGAGAATGAATCCTACAACCTAAAGGAGGATTTGTGGTACTACACAAGTCATTAATCTCACATCAAAGGCTTAGTAAGTAAATAAAAATGAAACCAATAACTAAGAATAAGAGAATAATAATGTAGCAACAAAAAGAACTATAAGTATGAGAGCACATGATTTAATGGAAAATTTTATAGAGTATGATATTTGAAGCACAACATAAATTTCTACTATATTTATTAGATCAATTATAATCATAAATAGTAACAAAGATAGACATGTGAAAAAAAATATTAGATTGAGACTCAACAAGTTCATTGGAATGTGTAGAAGTAGGTATTCTAGTAATCAGTGAAATTGGAATTTGAAAAATATATTTATCAACCATTTCAAGCATCACATAGACCCCACCATGGTGTATCACCAATTTGAAACTTGTAGATAGGAGCTCAATGAGTATTTATGCATGTTCAACATAAAGTTTTATTTATTATATAGAAGATTAATTTCTCCATACAAACTAGTTGACAATATATCTATATTCAAAAGTACCTAGGAGCTCTAGATCCTCTAACTTCCATGTTTATGAAAGGTCGGATCTTGTTGTGCTAATTTTACCACTTGCATATACTAAAGCTATGATTATGGAGGAACAAATCATTCCTTAGGACTATGAGATTGGTATTGCCTATTCTTTCAGATAATTAGTTAAATAAAATGAAGTACACCAATATTTGATTCAACATTGCTTCATAATCCATTTACAAGTATCCATAATCAAAATAAAAGTATAATACCTATAATCAAAATGATTTTTTTAGTCCTAATCAAGCAATCAACTTCATGTCAATCAATTACATAATTTTGATTGCTCAATTATCTATAATTCCCCACCTAAATAACTAGGCATCCTAAGGCACAACAATAAATCAAATGAACCCCATAGGAAATTGATTGAGTGCCCATTCTATATGAATATTCAAGAACCTATTAACAACCATCAAACACACGTTAAATAGACACCACAAAATAATTCATCTACATCAAACTCCAAAATTGACAATATTCAAAGGATGGTTTAAAAACTAATGACATATTAAATCTAGAAAGTAGAAACACTATTAATCAAGAAACTAAGAGATACGATAAAAGATAATTTTTAGTGCAATAATAGATAATGCAACACTCATCCAAATAATGGAGGTATTGATCCACCTCCCAAAAAATAAAATTGGCTTAGAAATAATCATGAAATGATTATTAATTTGGCCAATCTACCTTAATTTGATGGGTGTAGGATTCAATCCATGACCAATCATGGTGAGATAGATTTTCCAAAGTGCTATATGAAAATGTATATATAGTCTATCAAGGATTGCATAGAGGTGATTTATTAGCTACATAAGAGAAAAAATCAATATAAATCACACCTATGATTTTATTAGTTATATAAAAATCTTAGAAGTGCACTTGTGTTAGAAACATATTATTTTATTGGAGAGGAAGAGAATATGCAAAATGGAAACATAGAAAATATTTGTGCATGTTAATAATAGTAGAAAGGTACAAACATCACCTTAAGGAACATGAGTAAACAACCATTGACAACATCTACCCTACCAAATGTATTTCTTATAATATAACTATGAAGACAAGAAATATATGTGGACCTTTTTTGAGTAGATCATATGGGTCCACCACCTTTCACATCTAGCAATCCATGAACACACTCTATTTTCTCTTTAAATTTCAAGCACAACCTCATTAGTAGTTTGAACCTTTTAATACCATCACAAAAACCACTAAACATTGTAAAGAATTATCGCACTAGGATAATCTTCAAATATCAATTGTAGAGAGTGAAATGAGGAATAAAATATATAAGTTGCCAAATTTAATTGTTTCAAAGCATTGCAATAGAAAAATGACACATGACCCAAAGGTTATAGTATAGACATTGCTAAAAAATTGCAATACAAATACCAACCCAACCACACTGATCGCCTAGATCCACACAACATTACATGATTCAACAATATGGAAATTGACCCCATAGTTAATAAATGAAGATGTGCATAAGCATTAGGTTTGTGATTTCATACTATGTGGAAAAAATAATGAAATTTAAAGGCAAACATATGTCTTCTAGATCATTTTTCTATAAATGAGTTGAAAATACAGTCCAAAAGATATGAAGAAAACCTTTTCTAAATAGACAAAGTGGACCCATCATATTTTTCCTCGACCAATCTAGTATCCTATCATACAATACACCTAACACTTCATTGTAAGAATTTGAATGTGTTTATTCTCAAAGATAATCCAATGAATTACAATGATTGGAGGTAACATTTCCATCTAACATGTGAAATTATTGTGATACATGTGATTAATGCCATGTTCTACAAATCAATGACTAAGGTTTACATGGCTATAGCTTAAAATCCAAAGCATACAAAATATCCACAAATACATATGATCAATATGTGATAATAAATATCCCTATAGCTAATCATTGGGTTGATACAAGAAATCCAATAAGTTAGTGGTAACTAACAATTAGAACAATGTGCATGGGTAAAAAGAAAGGACTTAGGCTTTTTGAATGAGGTTGCCATCAACATGAACTAAGAGTATTTTGAAGAGCCAACAAACACTACAAAGGCCTCTATTGTATTACAAAAGATATTGAGAGTGCATCTTACATGAGGTTGTATGGTATTGTGCATATGTCATTAAGGTTACATGGAAGACATTTTCTAGTAGATGAGACATGAAACCAATAATTTAGAATAGAAGAATATTAGTGTAACAATAAAAAGAACTATGCAGTATGAGAGCACACAATTTGAATGCATATTTATAGCGTATGAGATTTTAATCTCAACACAAAGGTCTAAGTTATATTTCTTTCATCAAAGTATAAACATAGAGGGGAAAATAGTAATAAAGAGAGTCATGAAAATAGTTTGTTGGATTGAGTGTCAATAGGTTTATTGGAATGTGTAGAGTAAGTATTGTAGTAATCAATGAACTTGAAATTTAAAAATATATATATATAGAATATATAGAATATAATATTTTTGTGGAAAAGGTGAAGTTTGCAAGTGTACAATTGTACAATCCAATTCTATTGAATGCAAATTCACAAAGAGAAATTGTCATATTTTTAGTTTTAGCTTTTCTAAATCTTTTGTTAATAACATTTCTTATAAAATTAGCAATACAATTATTTTCTAAATTATCTTTAGCTCTACACAACGGAACTTCCTATTTTAAGAGCAAGAAAAGCATTTTTTTTTAAATTTCCCTTCAAAATGGATAATATTGAGTTATTATTTTTTAACTAAAAAAGAGTTGAGCCCTCTAGTCTTATGCATCCTAATAACATAATTTTTTTAATAAAAATATAACTATTGAATCTATATACACAAACTTCATATCAATTTAAAAAACTATTAAATCGATTTCATTATTCACTAAAATCAAATTTAAAATTTATAGATTTTATTCATTATGTTTATGTGTTAGATAATTAAAAAAGAGACTATTGTCAATAGGCTCTTGGTCTAGTGGTGATGTTGAATGGTTTTGAATGAGCTCACTAGGGATCAAGTCTCGTTGAGAACAGTACCTCAGTACCATAAGGGATGAGGTCAAGGTCATAGCTTAGATGACTTTGAAAGAACTAATACCCTTAATCCTTGACTCTCAGCTAAAGCACAAAGCTTGTGCTCCTATATCGAATAACTAAATGATTCTACACAATGAGATCAAGGCCATACCTTAGATGACTTTGAAGGAACGAATACCCTTAATCCTTGACTCTCAACTAAAGCACAAAGCTTGTGCTCCTATATCGAATAATTAAACAATTCTATAGATTTGATATAAAACCCTCCAACAACCAAAAAATTATTCATAAATTTATTTTCTCACTCCCTACAATTCAAAGCAATAAATAAAAAAATTGAAATATCAAAAAAGAAAAGAAAAAAGAGAGAGTGACCATGAAAGAATTGGAATATCCTTAAGAAAAGGTGACCATGACATTAAGACATACACCAACCAGAGATATACTCATCCATTGTTGACTGGAATGTCTTTGACCATGCCATTAAGACATACAGTAACTCTAATAACTGTCTGATTATTTTTCAATCAAATATGTTGCTTTTTCTTCTTCTCTTTAGTTACTTTAATAACTGTCTGATTATTTTTCAATCAAATATGTTGCAGATGAGATAAATCAGTTGTTAAAATGGACAGATTTTCTGTTGTGCTATGCTTGTTCATGGTGATGACATGCTGTTTTGTTACTGCCACCTCTTATGTTTCATGCTTACCACATGAACGAAAGGCTCTTTTGGCTTTCAAGAATGAGTACTCTTTGGATTTAATTGGAGCAAAGCATAATTATTATTATGAGTCAGTTTAAACCCAGAATGAGTATTATAATTTTCTGGATTCAATTTCAGACAAGAAATTCGAATCATGGACTGGGTTTAACTGCTGCAATTGGCGTGGTGTTGAATGCAGCCAATATTCCTCCCATGTCATCCAACTCCGCTTCTAAAATAATTACTTTTATCCCAAAGCACTTGTGCCAGTTTTATTCCAATTAAAGTATATGGAGTATTTGGACTTAAAGTCCAATCAATTCTCTGGTATTTTGCCCAAAGCTACTTTTAATCTGTATTATTTACTGTTTGTAAATTTCAGTATTTTTAGTTGGTACGAGTTTTCCACAATCTATGAAGTTACAAAATTGAGTTTTTGGATTCAACTGTGTATATTTTTTAGTTGACGTTCGGATCACACTTAGTGATCCATCATGAGGAAGATGAAGAAAAAAACATACACAATTGAATCCAAAAGCTCAATATAGTATTTTTTAGTGTTTAAATAGTTAATAATATTTTTTTATTTTTTAAAAATAATAAATAATTATTTTATTTTGTTAGTATTTATATTTAAATTGTAATTAATCATTCAATATTTAAAAATAATTTGTATTTGATGTGCAGAGCTTTTCAGCCTTCAAAAACTAAGACATCTTGATCTTAGTAATAATAATTTTGAAGGTGAGATTCCTGTGGATGTTGACTCTCTATACAACTTGTCTCACCTCAACTTGGCCTCCAATGTCTTCCGAGGTAGAATTCCATGGCAGCTTGGAAATCTCTCTCATCTACAATTTTTAGATGTTTCTAGAATCTACAAAAAGGAGACAAAGCTTGGAATAGTGTACTATGATTCTATCAAACATTTGTACAACTCTAGTTTAAGGTGGATAGAGAAGTTGCAGAAGTTAAAATATTTGTCTCTTGGAGGTGTAGCGTTGAATGTGACAAGTCAGGAATTGGAAGTAACCCTTTCTCATCTCCATAATCTCCACCACCTTGACCTTTTTTTTTGCTCCCTATTAGGTCACATCCCCAAAGCTATCAAAAACCTCACCTCCCTCTCCCATCTTATTTTAGATTGGAATAACATCAGCGCCAAAGTGCCTTCATGGTTAGGAAATATGCCTCATTTGCAAGAGGTTATATTATCTTCAAACCCATTATTAGGTGGCAATATAGGTAATATATTATGCGGAAAATGGCCACAACTAACCAAGTTTGACCTATCACATTCTAATGTAATAGGGAGTATTCTACCTTGTATTGGAAATATTTCCTCCCTAACCTATCTTAATTTGAGAGGCATACTAAATATGGGAGGCCCTATTCCTTCTTTCCTTGGCAACATCTCTACTCTTCAATGGTTGGATCTTAGTGAAAACTCATTGAGTGGAGAGATTCCACCCTCACTTGGTCAACTTTCATCTTTGACTCATCTTTATCTTTCATATAATAAACTAAGCTCCCAAATGCCTTCCTGGTTGGGTAACATTTCATCCTTGCAAGCAATTGAACTCCCTTCCAACAACCTACAAGGCCAGTTTTCTCTTGACACCTTCCAAAGTACTAGTAACCTTTTTGACCTCAACCTTTGTAATAATAAATTGACTATCCAGGTTGACCCAAAATGGATACCTCCATTTTCCTTATCTAGGTTGATATTGGCTTCATGCAATATTAAAGATATCTTGCATCCGTTCCTTTCAACACAGTATAACTTATATTGGTTGGATCTCTCCCAAACTAATCTCTTTGGAAACATTCCATCTTGGCTAGGAGATTTACCCAATCTAAAATTATTGAATTTATCTGACAATAACTTGCAAGGTCAACTACCACTCACCTTGAGCATAAGTTTGTTTAGATGTTTAGACTTACATAATAATATGTTGAATGGCTTCCTTCCAATTCCTGCAATAGCTTCTCCAAGTTTACAATTTTTGGATCTATCACAGAATGGATTTGCAGGTGTTATCCCATTGCAAATTAGAGAATTTATACTTTATATTGGGTTCTTGTCATTTTCATCAAATAATCTAAGTGGTGGAATTTTGTATTCCATTGGTCTTCTACAATATTTACAAGTGTTGGATCTCTCGAAGAATAAATTATTTGGGAAAATACCATCAAGCCTGACTAATTGCTCTTCTTTGAAAAGATTGAACTTGGGAAATAATAATTTTATAGGAGATTGCAACTCATATAGGGATGTTGAGGAACCTTCAAGTGCTACAAGTCAATAAAAATATGCTTATAGGAAACTTGCCATCAAATCTTCTAAATTGTTCTAGCTTGCAAATTTTAGATGTGGGTGATAATTTAATAGTGGGAAATATACCCCTTTGGCTATCACACTTCTTTGAGTTGATGATACTTATTTTGAGGCTGAATAAACTCCAAGGGCACATTCCAAATCAGCGAGGCAATCTCCCCAAATTGCACATGCTAGATATTTCACACAATAATTTGACTGGTTCCATCCCAACTCACTTGGAAAATTTGACAGCTATAATGGATCCACATCCACATCCACAAGTAAAAATTATAAATGATGATGACTTTTCTCAGTATTACAAAGAAAATATTCAAGTGATCAACAAAGGATTACAGTTGGTGTATTATGATTTTATTCTGTTACTTATAACTTGCATTGATCTATCTATAAATAAGCTATCAGCTGGCATTCCTTCAGAAATTGGAAACCTTAAAGGTCTCCATGCTTAAAACTTATCAAGGAATAGTCTTACAGGAAACATTCCTATCACTTTTGGAATGCTAGATCAGTTGGAGTCATTGGATCTTTCAAATAATAAATTACATGGAAAGATTTCTGTAGACAGCTAAATTTAATCACTTCCATATGATTAAATTTGTTGCATTTACATCTATCATATTAATATTAATTTATTAAATTAATATTACACCCTTTGTCCCATACCGATAAAGTATTTAATTTAATAATTAATACTTTGTCTTTTCTTAGTTAGATTTGCACTTTTAGAGCAGTAAGAATTCCAAGGTATACATTTCTGGCACGCCCGGTCGGACCCACACACGGGTCTTGCATTTAATGTTTCTTTGAGTTAAGATTTTGCAGGAAAAGCTCACAGAGTTGCGGTAGCGCCCCCGCAGAGTTGCGGTAGCGCCCCCACAGAGTTGCGGTAGTGCCCCTACAGAGTTGCGGGCGCCCCTGCAGAGTTGCGGCGTTATGTACCGAGTTGGCGGTAGCCTTTTACGAAGGCGGTAGCTACCGGCAGAGTTGGGCGGCAGCTTTTACAGAAGTGGGCGGCAATACCGCAGAAGCCGCGGCAGCGCCCTTTACAGACTTGCGGCAGCGCCCTTTACAGAGTTGCGGCAACGCCCTTAACAGCATAGTTTGGGGGGTAAAATGGACGTTTTGGCTTCGTTTTTGCTCTAGTTTTTTGCTATATTCACGTGATAACTCTCTAACGTTGTGGTGGCAAGGATATTGCTATTTTTCACTAACGTTTTTGCAGCATATTGTGGCAAAATTTGACCAAAGGCGAAAAAGAAAGGGGACAACTAACATTTGTTTGCAGGGGCATCTACATAATCAGACTTTCAAAAATTATCTTTGCTGCTCTCAAACATAGTCTAATTAGGAGGATTAAATCTCATTGTTTGCTGTGGTTGTTTACTTTTGTATTACCCAAGGGGGCATTGACTTGTTTTCACTTTCCCCTTGCACTTCGTGTGAGCCTGGGGAGTAGTTGGAAACAGTTGGTGTCTTCTTTTTAGTGGGACCTGCTTAGGGATTTCATCACCCTAGGGACGATTCCAACCACGTGTACCGGCGGGGTATATAAAGGGAGAACGAAAAGTTATACCCCAATCCACTATGCCATAATTCGAGCGTCGGGTTAGTGATACCTAGATAGATGTGAAGAGTTGGTCCGAGCCTTCGATTATCTCGCTGGGGTTCCGACTCACAGGACGGTGTACCACGGTTGTGTCTCACGTATCGAGTATATCGAGGACTCCTAGAAGCCTTGTGCATCCTAGATTAAGACTTTGCCTTGCCATACCCGTAATATTAATCATAGGATTGTGCTTGCTTGAGGTGTTTCCTTGTGGAAATTCTGTCAAATTTTTGATACTTTTGACTTGTTTTATCATTTTGCGTCCTTTCCATAGCCTTTGCCATCAAAAGCCAAGCTTTGTTCCTGCAGAAAAGCGGTAGCGCCCTACGCAGAAACGCGGTAGCGCCCCTGTTTTGCTACAGAAACGTGGAAGCGCCCCTGTTTTGCTGCAGAAACGTGGTAGCGCCCCTGTTTTGCGCAGAAACGCGGTAGCGCCCCTGTTTTGCTGCAGAAACGTGGAAACGCCCCTTTTTTGAGCAGAAACGTGGTAGCGCCCCTGTTTTGCTGCAGAAACGTGGTAGCGCCCCTGTTTTGCTGCAGAAAGGCGGTAGCGCCCCGGATTTGCTGCAGAAACGCGGTAGCGCCCCTGATTCACTGCAGAACGCTGCCTACGCCCCTGATTTTGCTGTCAACACCCCGAAAGTACCCCATTTGGATTCATTCAGCCTCTAAATCACCACTTAATCATTCCCAGCTATCATCCCATTATCCTAAGCCTCCATTTTATCATTTTAAGCCTCCCAAAACCTCCATTTCATCCATTTAAACCCCCATTCTACCACCCCAAATTTTCACGAATCACCTCTAATCTACCTTTTCATTTTAATTTTCCATCCACAAGTCAATACCCTCAGCTAACAAACATCACAACTTTACCATTCATACATCCTAAACACCGCCCATAGCAAAACCGCCCTAACCTTGCATTACAAAGTGATTATCTAAATTGACTATAGCGCTTGAACTTGATTATTGGTCTTTAACTTCAACCCCAATCAATTTGCCTCCATCTTGAGGCAAATTCGGTGTTGCAAGTTATCATCCTCGGCCCAATTAATCCATTCCTAGCTTAAGGTGGATTCGGTGCCGTAATCATCCTATCAATCAATCAAAGCTCTAGGGTTACTAAAGGTAATCTCACGTGATCAAGTTTGAGGTCTCTCTCTCACGCCTTCCAATCCAATCCAAATCCAATCCAATCTAATCCAATCCGATCAAATCCAATCAAATCCAATCCAATCCAATCCAATTAAATCCAATCTAATCCAATCAAATCCAATATAATCTAGTCCAATCCAATCCAAATCCAACCTAGTCCAATCCAATCCAATCCAATCCAATCAAATCCAATCTAATCCAATCCAGTCAAATCCAATCCAAATCCAATCTAATTGATCGAAGTCCAATTAGATCCAATCCACACTCCATCACAATCAAATCATTTGACAAAGGCATTAACCTACTCATCTAGCATTTGCATGCCCGTTCAGACCCGTTCACAAGCAAAGAAGATGGCCGACCTTCAAGCTCAAAATGCCCAATCCAACAATCCTCAAGATATCAACAACACCTCATCAGATCCCAACAAGGGTACCAACATCTTACTTGACCCTCACAATGGCACTTCATCGCACTCCAACACTGAGAATCAGAATAACTCGCCACATGGAGAAGAGAGCATGGTTAATCAACCTGAACTCACACTTGAGGAACATTTTAGCAATCATGCCAATGTGCAAATGACTGACCGTTTACTTGCAAAGCATGGGGAAGAAATCTTGGCCCACTTGATTGAGAAGGGTGTTAAACCTCCCTCCAATGTTGACTTGTCCAAATACAAGGGTGCCCCATCTCACGTACTCCAAGGGTCCCAAAATGCACCCGAAGGTTCATACTTTTCCAATGTTCCTCCAATTGAGGGTTGGCACCAACCTGAATTTGGCAATGCCATCCTTTATCAGGTTAATTATCCCCCACATGCTTCGACCTCAGCTATAGGTGGATCCCAGGTGCCCGATCCCAATAATCCTTTCGCTTATGGTATGCCACAAAACATTCCGCAACCTCCGCCATTAACATTAACCGCACCCCCTCCTTTGAACCCACCTACAAAAAAATATTGGGGGTACCTCCTTTGCTACATCGCTTCCTCCTCCTGGGACCACCAACACACCACCTCAACAAGTTCCCCAATCTACTATCCCACCTCAAATACCACCACAAGGCGCACCCCAACTGAACATTCCAAGCGGAACCCAACAACTTCCTTTACAAAGTGTGCCCATACAACCCCCGCCGTCTCATCCGCAACAACCTATACCCAATACTTTGACCTCTTCACAACAACCATCCTACCAACCACCAGGCAATCCATCTCAACCGCCTACCCAAACCATATCTCCCTTTCTTGCATCCCTTTTGCGTCCAAAGGTCCAACCACAACATAACATCCCACCTCAGTCCACACATCACTCAATGCCGCAACAACAACCTCCACAACACTACTACCACCATAATCAACAACAATTTCACCAACAACCATTTTATGCAACCTCCCAACAATCACAACAATATCTTCAATACCAACAGGCCAACACGCAACGTCCCATCCAAGTCCCTCAGCAACCTACCCCACACCTTCACCAAACAAATTCATATTATGTCTCACAACAACCCCCATACCAACAAAACCCCCTACCTTATCATCAAGTCATGTCATCATCCAACCATCCAAACCCACATTTTAACAATCCAACACCCTTTCAACAAGATCCCTCATCTTTCTATCATCCATATCCCCCCAACCCACCCCTAGCTAGTTCGGACTTGTTGGAAATCAAAGCTACCCTTAAGGACCTTCAAGCAGGGGGCACAAAACAATCCTTTAAATTTGAAGATATATGCCCATATCCGTTCGATCCATCCATCTCATTGATCCCATTCCCTAAACACTTCGAGATTCCAAAATTTGACAAGTACAAGGGAGACAAAGACCCTAAGGCCCACTTGCAAGAGTTTTATGCACAATGTCAAGAAGTCATGTATAATGATAACTATCTCTTACATCTGTTTCTGAGAAGTCTAGCAAGCCACGCTCTAGATTGGTTTATGACTCTTGAAAAGGGGTCTATAAAAACTTTTGCAGAGTTATCAGAACAGTTTGTCTCCTACTTCTCCTTCAATTTGCGGAAGGATACTGACACCTTAGATCTCTTGAAAGAGAAGCAATGGGATGGAGAAACCTTTACCAGCTACCTCCAACGGTGGCGTGCATTAGCCAGTCGAATGAAAAATCCTTTGAAAGAAAAAGACATGGTCACTCTTTTTGTGGAAAATTCACATCCCGACATGGCCCACAATTTTAGACTACACTGTGTCACCACTTTCGCTGAGATAGTGGAAAAGGGACCTATCCTTGAACGTGCCCTTATCGCCAAAGGACACATTAAAATACACAGTCATGACAAAGAACGGTCATTCGGAGATAAATCACGATTTTGGAACAAAAACAAAAATGCAGTGAATGATGGAGTGACAGACACCAAACATGTCCAAGTGGCTAATGCATCCCAAGGGCAACAACAGTCTGTACCCAACGCCATATCAGTACCGCAGGGGGCGCCTCGTCCCCCTCAACAGTCAAACCAAAGAAATCAGGGGAACACCAAACGTCAATACACCCAATTGGGTGAACCCTTGAGTGTTGTTTTCAATAAATTGTTACAAATCAATTATCCCATCACATATCCTATCACCAAACCATTCGATGAGTCCAAACCCAAGCCGGCATGGTTTAAAGACAATGAGTATTGTGACTTTCATAAAATCAAGGGACACTCCTTGAATAAGTGTCAGGGTTTAAAAAATTATGTCCAAGATCTCATTGATCGAGGAGATATCAAGGTTGACCCCAGTCAACCTTCGTCATCCAATGCTCAACTGCAAATCTATCAAAACGCCTTCCCAAACCATAGTCAAGGTCCTAGCACCTCCACTAGTCATCCCCAAAATAACAGCACCAATAATGTGAATTACAAGAATGTGCCCTTTAATTATGAAGGTGTTATTCATCACATTGAGCAGGTGGAACCCCGAGTATCCATGATCCACGTTAAAGCCAAAGACCCACAATGTGCTGTGACTACGCGACGAGCCCGCATCACCGTCCCTGCAGCCTCCACATCCGTCCTACCCGCTCCTATAACCTCTCAATATAACATTCTTGATCACCTAAGGAAGACCCCCGCTCACATATCCATTTTGGATTTGCTTAAGTCTTCCCCGGTACATCAAGAGATCCTCAATAAATCCTTGTAAGAAACCCATGTCCCAAACGACATCGACCCCACACAATTCCAAGCTTTGGTGGGACACTTGGCTTTGTCTCACCACCTCCATTTCAGCCAAAATGATATGCCCAACATTGGCATTAATCACAACCGTCCCCTACATATTGAAGTCATAATCGCCCGTCATAAAATAAAAAGGGTCTTGGTAGATAATGGCTCTACCCTTAATCTATGTACTTTGAAATTCATAAAACAGATAGGGTATTCTCAAGTGGACCTAAGCAACCAGATAATTACAATCAAGGCTTATGACAATGCGGAAAGAAATTCAGAAGGAATTATCAGTCTCCCTATCCAAGTGGGACCTGTGCTCCAGTATACTACCTGCCATGTCCTTGATCTGGACTTACCGTATAATCTCCTCCTTGGCCGCCCATGGCTCCATGCTATGCAGGCTGTTCCATCCACATACCACCAATGCCTCAAATTCCCAGTTAATGAACAGGAGGTCACCATTTATGCCGACCCCCAACCATTTGAGTATTGTCAAGCTTTAGAAGCATCTTTCCCCCACTTACATTATTGTCCTGGGGTCGAAATGGGGGCCTCCCAGTCATTATCCTCCAATCCATCATCCTCCAATCCATCATCTACAGTAACCACCACTCCATCCTCCACCACTAATCCTTTAGTCACCAGAGTCCAGATCATCGACAAAGGGTGCGGTGAGTATGAGATGCATACGACTCTTAATGTAGCCACCATGCCACCATCACCACATGAGTACGGTCAACCCTCGCATGCTATACAAGCTGAAGACAAGACCATCACCTTCAGCGGAAAAAACATTCCTACTACCACCTTCAAATCTCTGAGTGTCAAGATCGATGCGCCAGAGGAAGACATAAGTCAGTGGGTCTACCGTGAAGAGCCTGAACCAGAAACTCCTCTAAAGAAATATTTTCAAGAAAAATACCCTTGGCCAGCAAAGTTTGTGGAAAAACATAAGTATCAAGGTAGAGGCCTGGGTAAAGAGGAACAAGGACGCTTGCAACCCATTGATACACCACAGTCACCAAAAAGAGTAGGCATTGGGTACGACAAGAAACAGAAAAGCCCTGCAAAATCATCCAATACTTCCAATAGTATCACCATGGACGATGGCTCATTGGAAGACATACCCGAGGAGGAATCCATCATACAAGCATACGATGACGTTGACAACGCTGACTTATCCTCCATGTTCGAATGCCTATATATTTGCACCATCAGCCTATCCCTTTGTCACCCTGAACTCATTGATTGGGACCTAAGCAACACCACACCTGTCAGTATGCCAGCGGACACCTATGTCAACCTTATGGGATTGGGGGAGGATGAACACTCCAGTCGCAAAAGTAAGAATAAGAAACATAAAAAGAGGTCATCTAGTGAAAACCTCCCTGAGGCACTTCCTGACCTAACAAAAATAAAAATAAAGGACGCATCTGAAGGCGAAAACCTCAAAGAGGCGCTGGAAGATGGAGATGTTCATCTTCCCCTTATGGGAACTCAGCTATCTACCAGATCGTCTATCCTGATTGAAGAAACGCAAGAAGTTAATCTGGGAACCGCTGAAAATCCGAAGATCACCTATGTAGCCAAGTCACTCTCTGAACAAGAATATCCAATCTTTGCGTAGCTACTCCAAGAAGGCATCATCAATTTTTCCTGGTCATATTCAGACATGCCAGGCTTAGACCCTGCTTTAGTGGTTCACCACTTAGATATTCGTCCAGACGCCAAACCCGTCAAGCAAAAACTTCGTAAGATGCATCCGCAAGTTGCGTTGTTAGTAAAGAAAGAATTGGAGAAGTTACTGGATGCGGGTTTTATCAGACCTATTGACTACTCCGAATGGATCTCTAACATAGTGCCGGTTGCTAAGCCAAATGGTGACATTCGGGTCTGCACAGATTTTAGGGATCTCAATAAAGCCTGCCCGAAAGATGATTTCCCTCTTCCTAATATTGACATGTTGGTTGACTTAACGGCAGGGCATGAGATGTTGTCCCTCATGGATGGTTTCTCCGGTTACAACCAGATCCGAATTGCACCTGAAGACCAACACAAAATCGCCTTCACAACTCCTTGGGGCACCTTCTGTTACAATGTTATGCCCTTCGGTCTCAAGAATGCGGGGGCAACATATCAAAGAGATATGACCGTTATCTAAATGGGTGGAAGCAATGCCACTCTCCCAAATCACTGGGTCTCACCAAATGGGTGGAAGCAATGCCACTCTCCCAAATCACTGGTACTCAGATTTCTAAATTCATCCTCTACCATATTCTCTGCAGATATGGTATCCCCTTCACCATCATTTCTAATAACAGAAAGCCATTTAAAAATCAAGCCATGAAACACCTATGCGATACCTTCCATATCCAACATCGTTGGTCAATGCCTTACTATCCTCAGGGTAACAGTCGGGCGGAAGCAACCAACAAAATCCTCATTCGCATTCTCAAAAAAGTGGTCAATAGCACTGGACGCGATTGGCACCTTCACATTCATCCTGCCCTTTGGGCATACCGCACATCCATCCGCATCCCAACAGGTGCCACCCCATACTCTTTGGTATATGGCGCGGAGGCCGTCTTTCCAATCGAAGTCGAGCTCCCCTCATTAAGAATTTCTTTGAAGAACCTCATCAGCGAAGAAGATGCTCATGTCGCTCGGCTTGCACAGCTAGAGTTACTCGATGAACGTAGAATACGGGCCTATGATCATCTAAAAGTATACCAGAATCGTCTCAAACATCATTACAGTAAAAAGGTCCGCCCCAGGCAATTCCAGGTTGGTGAAGTTGTGCTCAAGGAAAATCACCGCACTCAGCAAGATTGTGACAAGAAAGGCAAATTTGAAGCAAACTGGTTAGGGCCATATATCATAACTGTTAAATATGGATCTGGAGCTTACAGGTTGACTACTCTGGAAGGGGACCCCCTCGACGAACCTGTCAACATTCTCCATCTAAAAAGGTTCTACGCTTAAAGTCCGCTTGGTCTACCCTATCAAAAAAATCAAAAAAAAAAATCAAAAATCAAAAATAAAAAAAAATTAAAAAAGAATAGTAAAAAGAAATAAATTCGTCCTATGGTGAAAACCACCTCTTGGTGGCGCCTTGGATAAGTATGGATGGTGAAAACCTGGTAACAGGCGTCATCCATAGAGGGCTTAATCATTATCTACCTCGTATCCTAGTTGCTTTATGTTATCATCCACACTTTCATCCCCCCGCATCAACCTAGGCCGCTTGGTACTTGACGATTGAGCATTGGATGGCTCACCTCACCTATCCCTCATCATGAGCTTCCTTATATCCCACTTTGAGCTTATGTCTTTCATATAGGATCATCCATCATGTCGGTCTCCATCTAGATCTCATCCTCTTGTCCCACTTCCATCTTTTTGTCGAACTACGTTGCCCCTGCGCTTCCACGTAGGCAAGGTTGGTCATTCGATCCTCCCCCGGGGCATTTTTCAGTCATATCTTGGGTCCATCATCGGTCACCATTGTCCTCTTTCCGCTTTATCCATGGTCCTTTTCATGAACTACGAGGGCTCTGCGCTTTCACGTAGGCAAGGCCAATCTTTGATCGGCCCCCGAGCCCCTAGGTCTTTAGGTTGTGACTTGTCCCCTTTGTGGTTGTCTCATCAAGCTATGCCCTTATCTAGCTAATTCTTAAACAAACAAGACCCACTTGTCTCAATAAATCCGATCAATTTTAAATATCCTTTATCATATCGATCTTTTCGCTTAGCATCCAGCATAGGTCTTAACATGATACATCCTTCCTAACAGACCTCATCAGATCCCATCCATCCCCTTGATCCTATGGCAATGGACATTTGAAATTGATTGTTATCTTTTGATACTTTTGGTTTTTGTCTATCATTCGAGCTCCCTATAATCACTTGTCAAGGCCACCATGATCCATCATATTATGGCATGTTTTGACTGGTCCACATAGGGACATATCTTGATCTTTTCTTTGATTGTGTCTTCTTGGTTGTCCCACATAGTTCCCACCAAGATCCTTGAGGTCCTGTGTTATGTTGGGGCATCCTTCTATGTTTGCGGTTATCCCAATACTGGGCCCGACTAAAGTCTTTTTTTCAATACTTTGGGATATTGGGATAGCCTTCTTGTCTGGCGTCTTTGTCTCATGCATTAGACACTGATTTACCTCGGTCCTCTATACCTTGGTGTGTCATGTCTTATGCTATAGCAAAAACTAGTGCTCCAAAGATGATAAATTGAACTAGGATTGCATTTTTCATAATCATTGCATTCGCACTCACCCTATGGTTTTGGTTGTGCAAATACTTGCCCTCATTCTCTTCCATTCTTCTCAGGATACTGATACCTTTTGACAGATGCCAGCCTACATCCATCACCACGTACCCACTTCCCCTTCACTTACCCTACCCGTTCTTATTGGCACCTATAGCCGCATATTGTCCATGCATCCATTACTACCTGCATTCCCACATGTTAGGTCCATATCTCCATCACTACCTGCATCACAAAATATTAGACACATAGTACATCACACCTTGCATATATAAACTATTTATACAAAATCCATCTCACACATATCCATACATAACACATCTATCAACTAGTCATCCATATATCTAAACCATCATAGATTCCAATAGGTACACATAACATATCACCATTACCATACATCCATAAAATAAGCACATATCTCCAATCATTCATAAGCATAGCATAAATAAATATAAGCATGATCATTAACACTCCAACATCTAGATCAACATTTCATGAATATAAGCATACATAAAACAACACATGAGCATAAATAAATCACTGCATCCATCCACGAAACACATGATGATACACACATATGCATATAGTCCTCCATCATAAATAAAAATATACTACATGGTGCTAATAAGAACTGTCATATATCCATCATACATATATCCGTCAATATAGCATGTGTCACAAATACATCATACATATATCCGACACATGACAAAGTACAAAATCCAGGAATACAGAACATCCCTGATATCCATCCTCTATAATCCATCCTGCATCTGTCAAAAATACAGTACCCTGTCACCTCCCGAATGAACTCCCCACGTCTGATCTCTGTGGAGACTCAGGTCCTGCCCCTCTGCCTGGTGAAAAACCTGGTGACTCACTGTAACCGTGAGTCTGTGTCCCTAGTGACTGGGATGGAGCTGGCATCTGAGGTGCCTGCCTGGTATAACGGAATCTCTGCTGTGCTGGATCAGGAACTGCATCATAATACGCCGCCATCCAGAAACCTGCCTCTCTCGTGCTATCCTCCCTCTCTGTTGCCTGGACCCGAGCAGCATTCCGCTCATGTCGATACCTGTCTCGGTCCCTGGTGATAGCCCTCCTCTCTTGCTCCCATGCCTCCTGAGCTAACCGACTCTGTGCCAGCTCTGCCTGTAGACGATATCTCTCTCTCGCCATAACCTGCACATCCGCTCCTGGCATCCCACTCACACCATGACCCGTCGGAACACGTGTCCTTGCCGCATCCATCTCAGCCTGTAGGGCCTGCACCCGCCTCTCTGCTGCATCCCTATCTCTCTCAGCCCCCTGTGCCCGAGCCACTACTGCGTCTCTATCTCTCTGGAGAGCCTGTGCCCGCAACTCTCCTAAATCCCTCTCTCTACGGAGAGTAGCTACCTCCGCCAATGCCTCGTCTCTCCCCCTCCGCAATGCCTGTATCTCCGCCTCTGTTGCCGACCTCTCACTCTGAACAAGCGCATGTGCCGCATCCCTCTCGGTCTCCATCACCTGTACCTGAGCCTGCGCTGCATCCCTCTCAACCCGCATAATTTATATCTGCTCTGCTGCCGCTGCCTCCCTCTCCTGCATCACCCTCATATCTCTGAGCGCCTGCTCAAGGCAATGTACCCTATCCTGTAACTCATCCCAGTCCCGCTGGGAATCTCCTGACGGCTGACTGGTACACCCTGTCCCCTGACCTCCTCCCTGCTCTGATCTCTCCTTAGACTCTCCTCTAGCCTGTAGAACCACGACCGCCGCCTGTAGTCTGTCACGGTCTCATGTCATCCTAGTCAGCTCCCCCTGTATCCTCTGCACCTCTGTCTGTGCCCTGTCTCTCTCCCTCATCACCCCTCCTAGCTGGAAAGTGATAGCATCATAATCTATCAAGGCCTCCCGCTCTACTCTAGCTAGCTCAGCCTCAAGAGTCCTCACTCTCTGCTCTGCTAACCGTGCTCTCGCCTCCGCCTCTCTCGCCTGTACAATGGGGTCCTCTGGAACATAAGGAACTACTGCTAATACATCTGCTACCGCAACATCCTCTGCCCCTACATCTCTGTCCACGTCCATCACATCATCCTCCCCAACTGTCTCCTCTCTCCTATCATCCATCACATCATCCTCCCCAACTGTCTCCTCTCTCCCAGCATCCACATCATCCTCCCCACCTGTCTCCTCTCTCCCAGCATCCACATCATCCTCCCCACCTGTCTCCTCTCTCTCAGCATCCCCATCATCCTCCCCACATGTCTCCTCTATCCCAGCATCCCCATCATCCTCCCTCTCCTCCTGTCGCTCCTCCTCGCCCTCTACAATCCGGCGTACCAGAAATCGCCGCGCCTCTCCCTGTCTCTCGACCATGAATCGCTGACGAGGTGACCTCCTCTCCTCTCCTGGTGCTACCCCCACCTCCTCCTCCTCTCTGCCCTCCGACCCCTGCTACCCCTCCTGACTCTCTATCGACGGTCGAACCCGCAACCGTCGTGGGTGCCCATGCCGACTGACCACATACTGTCTCCTCCCCCCCTCGGCAGCACCCCTCGTACCCACCACCTCTACCTCCTCCATATCATCCACCTCCAACACCTCCACCCTCTGCCCCTCCTGTGGCTGCCCCCTCTCCTGCCGCTAACCCTCTATGCCCGCCCTCTGCCTCTGGACTCTCTGTGACTGCCCCCTCTCCCGCTGTTGCCCCTCTCCGTCCGCCCCCTGCCTCTGAGCTCTCTGCGGCTATCCCTGCTCCTGCTGCTGACCCTCTCTATCTGCCCTCAACTCCTGGGCTCTCTGTGGCTGACCCCTCTCTCGCTGCTGGTCTCGCCTCTGATGCCTCCTCCTCCTCCTCCCAGCTCTACCTTCCAGCTCTCGCTCATCCCCCTCGGGCTCCTCCTGTCCCCCCTCGCCTCCCAATATCACCCCCGCTACCCCCGCCATCGGCTGCTCAGGTGTGATCCTCTCCCATACCTTGTTCTGGAACCATCTATGATACCGCTCTGTCACCACTGGTATCTGCTCTCCCCCTGTCCTCCCTGGATACGCCTCCTGTCCTGCTGCCATCCATGAGGCCCTGGCCGTCGCTGTTGATATGTGACCCCCCCATGGCACCTCTCTGCTATACCGCCGATACAAGATCGGTGCCGCCGGGATATCCTGTATCCTTCCAAACTGTCTGAACACTCTGTCCGGTCGATGACACTCTACTATACGTGGTAGAGTCCCAATAATGAAACACTGGCTCAGAAAGTATCCCTCATGCCTCCTCGTATCTGACCATCCCCTGAAATGACGTAACCTATATGGCCGCCACTCTATATCCCCAGAACGCAAATCATCAAACGCCCTCCTCCATCCCTCCATATCACCCAGCGTCTCATAGCGGAAAATCCACCCTCTCTCCTCCCCATACTCCCAAGCAACAGGCTCACGGTCGTCCACGGTCCTCGCCCTCACCACCACTAGCCTGGTCACGGCAATATGCTCCCACGCCCAAATCTGCAATAATGTCCCATGCGTAATACTCGAGATCTCCCGATAGTAGATCCCATGCATATCCCTGTACAGCTGCGCCAATACACACGATCCCCACGAAAACGGCCCCCCCCGCCACTCAATAATGTGGTGGATCACCTCCATATACCGCAAGCTACATGTCCGTCCACTCCGGTCCGGTAACAGTATCCCACTAATCAATCCACACAAGAACAATGGTAAGGCTGGCACCCCTATCGTCAAACACCCATCCAAGTCCAAATTCCCCTTCACCAGGGGCAACCTCACATCTCCAAATAAAACCCTCAAAGTCTCGTCTAACGCTGCCCCTGTGGACACCACCTCACTCACTAACCGGCCAGCAATCGGTAGTCTCAAAATCCGCCACACATCCTCCAGAGTCACAGTCATCTCTCCTGTAGGAAAATGGAACGTCGATGTCTCTGAGCTCCATCTTTCTACCAGTGCTGTCAGCATCACTGGATGGGCTCTTACCACTGGAAACTGCACACAATGTCCTAATCCTGCATGATCTAATACCGCCAGGTCCTCCCCGTTCATCGCCGCTCTCGTCACCGCCAACACCTCTAACCGTCGCTCGTGTACTCGCAGTCGCTCAAATCTCTGCATATGCGCACAATTTACCATTAGCCTTTTTTTCATCCGTTCCTTTAGTTTTCCTACCCCATCCCCTTCCATCCCCATCCCCCTAGTCTTTCTACCCATCCCCCCTACCCCCTTCCATCCCCATCCCCCTAGTCTCTCTACCCATCCCCCTAGTCTTTCTACCCACTCACCCTATCTCCCTCCCCTCCCATCCCATCCCATCCCATCCCATCCCATCCCATCCACCTAGTTTTCCTACCCCATCCCCTTCCATCCCCATCCCCCTAGTCTTTCTACCCACCTACCCTATCTCCCTCCCCTCCTATCCCATCCCATCCCCCTATTTTTTCCTAACCCCTATCCCCCTACCCTATCCCCCCATCCCCTATTTTTTCCTACCCCCTACCCTATCCCCCCATCCCCTATTTTTCCTACCCCCACCCCCTTCCCTATCCCCCATCCCCTATTTTCCTAACCCCTACCCATCCCCCATCCCTCTATTTCTTCCTACCCCTCACTCCTATCCCCTACCTACCTCCCTCCCCTATTTTCCTCCCCTCTCCCTACCTCCCATCCCTCTTCCTACCCCTCCCGCCTCCCTCCTTCCCCTCCCCTCTTCCCTCCCCTACCCTCCCTCCTCTCCCTCCTCCCCTCCCATTAAGGCCCTACCCCGCCTCAGCAGCAAAGATCGCCGCTCCCAGCGGCGGCCCCCGGCCACAGGCGGGCCCTTGTGCAACGGCCTCACGGCCGGCGCCAGCCCAGCCCGCCGGCGGACGGGGGCCTGCCGTCCAGCTGCCAGCAGAGTCATCCTTGTAGCACAAGTGTGGTGCCTTCTTTGCCCCACAAAAATAATAATAAAATAATGTTTTTTTTTGTTTTTTTTCCAAACCCGTTTTATTTTTTCCCATCCTCGACAAAACCCATCTTTTTAAATTAATATTTTTTATGTAAAAAATTGCGTAAATGACGAAGGGGGGTTTTTCTTTCTAACTCACCTGTTGTCCGCCTATGCCCTCGCGGTACATTGCCTGTACTCCGTCCGTCCGGTGCACGATCGCGGTGTCGTTGTCTGTCGGCATCGTCTACCTCGTTGTTTTTCTCTCCTCTCCACTCTTCCTCTCAACTGCTACAGTGCAAATGAGCCAGGTAATTTTTCAAATTACCTTTTTAACCCCTTCCTCAAAAAAGGTATTTTTTACCTTTTATTTACCTTTTTCTTCCTCCAACTAATTCCAAACTTCCCGGGGCCGCCATTCGCAAACCGTACGTCCGATCCACTCCGTTCAAAAGGAAAACTTGCTTAAGTTTTCACCCTCTATCCAACGGTCCCCTCCATTTCCTTCTATCGAGACGTCGTCCGGGGCCCCTTCTTTCTTCCCCAACCGCCCTCTCGAGGGGGCATACCCTACCACTTCCTTCCATCTATTTCAAACCAGGCACTGGGGCATCCCCTTTCTTCTTTGTCAGGCTGGGGCATCAATCCTCATTCCTTTCTTCATCCTTGACATTCACTTTTCTTCGAAACATTGTTATTTCAACAATATTTCGAAGAGGGGCAAAATGTAGACACCTAAATTTAATCACTTCCATATGATTAAATTTGTTGCATTTATATCTATCATATTAATATTAATTTATTAAATTAATATTACACCCTTTGTCCCATACCGATAAAGTATTTAATTTAATAATTAATACTTTGTCTTTTTACCCTTGTTCCTCTCTAAATTAAATAAATACACTAATTTATTTAATTTAGTCATTCTTCCTCTTTTTGATTTAAAAATCAATTTAAAATTCCTCACTTTCTCTCTCTTTGTCACATCCTCCTACATTTGCCACTTGCCTCTAATCTTCTGTTAATTAGCCTAATCCAATATTTGCACAACCTTAACCAAAATCATTAGCTAAATTTAGCACCACTTTTTGGTCAATCCTTCCATTTTTCCTTTTTGATGTTAACCCCCTTTCCTATGTGAATTTTTAATTCACATTTATTTGCTCTAGATTCCTCTCCTTTAAATGTGAATTTTTAATTCACATTCCATTCTCCCAAGGCTTCTAGAACCTTGGACTTGTCACAATCTCCACATGTGACCAAGTCCCACCTTTTTGGAGCCCACCTTTTATCCTCTAGGCCATCCTAGGAATGTGAATTTTTAATTCACATTTATCCCCCCAACCACCTTTCCTTTTCCCATGTAGATTTTTGAGGAATTCTAAAATTCCTCAAAAGTCCCTTTCACTCCCACTTGGGGACAAGAAATCCTTTTTTGTGGAAATCCTCTCATCCCCCAAGGTGCATGTCCTTTTCCACCTCATGTACCTTTTTGACAACTCATCTCCACCTCATATCCTCTAGTCCACTTCACCCTCCACATGTCAAGATGTGAGGGCTTGTGGGTTCTCAACCCACCTTAGCCCTTCATCTTGGCCTTGTTGGAGCAATCTTGACCATTGAATTCTCTAGAGAATTCAAATTCTTTTATAAATACCCCCTCCTCAAGGGCATTTCCAACACTTTTGCATTTTGATAACTACATGCTGTCCATTTGAATCCTCAAGCCTTTTCAATCATTCAACCATCTTTGTTCATCATTTTGCATGTTGAAACTTGCATTTTAGTCACTCAATCCATCATCTAAGGAGCACACAACCAATCCAAGCAAGGGCCAATCAAAGAGGTATCAACAACAAGGGAGGTAAAAATATTTGTGTTTCATTTTATTTGCATTCCTTTTCGTTGAACCACTCTTTTGGCTAATCTTGAGGTGTCCTTGGTAATTTGTTATTCATGTTTCTTAGTTAGATTTGCACTTTTAGAGCAGTAAGAATTCCAAGGTATACAATTTCAAATGAAATGCTAAAAGTTTCTAGTATGAGTACTTTTATTGTATATAACAATATTCTTTGTGAAAGAATTCCAACAAGGGGTCAATTTGCAACATTTAGTCCTACTAATTTCTATGGGAACCTTGGCCTTTGTGGATTTCCACTTGATAATAAAACATGTAAATGTGGGCAGAACTCAAAATCTAACATGATTCATCTTCCAATAGAAGAGATTGATAAGAGAGGAGAAGTTATCAATAAAAATTTAGATAATATTTCGTAGTTTACTGGTGAAAATAGTATTCATACATACAACATACTAGAAAAGATACTCAGAAACTTGAATATAGGAAAAATAATATTTAAATAATCTACACTATATAGAAGATAATATTGTCATAATTCGCAATGTGATTAAATTTGCTAATAATAAGCTTGAATCTCTAGAATCCAACTTTACTTTGCTTAAGGAGAAGAAAAAAGAAAACCTAAAAAAAATCAACTAAAGAAAAAAATCCTCATTTGATACATTTTTAGGTCATAGGAGTAAAATCCTTAGACTTGAGGAAGAATCCAAGCCGTCATCTTCAAAAATTCCCTTTACATTTATGACGGGAGCCAATATACTAGTACAACCTTTGTATCTAGCTATTGATTAAATATTATACCTAATATCATATATGAAAGATTCATTGATTATTTTCACTCTAAAATTGTAACTACTAAGTTGTACACTAAATGCATAACTTTATTCAACATTAAGATAAATGGCTTGTGCTAAATTTTCATAAAACTAAAACATATGGTTTAATCCATTTACCCAATCCAACCAAAAGAAGCATGAAAAACTAAGAAAAAGAAACAAAAGTTCTCTTTATTTCATCTCTCTTTTAACAAACACCATGGTTATTATCCAAATAATACACATATGTGCAAGTGTAAATCTCACAGGCCCCCTACCAAGAACATAATTTTCTATTTTTACAATAAGACTAACCATGTTGCACCAAATTGTTCCCAAATGTAGTAATGTATTGGGATATAATTGATGAAGATGAAGATTATTTAAGCAAGATGGTATATATGGACATCTTAGAAGAAGTCTATGACTACAATGAATAATTATATTATATAATCTATGCAAGACATTTAAGGGAAATTTTTAATCACATTTAAACACTTATTGATATATGAGCTTCCTTGTATCTTCTAGGTAATCATTTTATCACAATAATATTTCCTCCTATAATGAAATTCATTAGTATCCTTATTTTCTTCATTCTAGGTTATGTTTATTTATTGTTCCAAGTAATTTTCTAATTTGAAATAGGAGGAACACAACATTCTATATTTTTTCTTTGGCATTACTTATGATGTTTATTTATCCTTCATAGAGTAGTAGGAGGATCCTCAAGAATAAAATTATGTGTTTATAAAAACTCATAATCCTACGAATAGAATTTTTAATGAAATATTCCAATATTTTATTTATTTTGTATCTTCTTTTGATAATTAAAATAAGGCCATCATTACTAATAGTCATAGGATAGAAATTTCAAGGAATTTTTTTTTTTTTAAGGATATCTATTTTTAAACCTTTATACTACAAAAAATTATAGAGGGTAGTACTATTTCTTAAGCTTCTTAATACATTACTGGCCTTTTTATTAATATTTTCATACTCCCTTTAATTTTTGATAACTCCAATACAAATAAGGGAAGATACAACTCTTGGCCAAGATAATAATAGATCAAATATCTATAAGTGCAATAAAAGGGGTAATAAAGCCATCTAATTTTACATAATGACTGGATTTTTAGGATACTTAACTAAGAATGGAAAAATAGGAAAATTTGAAAAGAAAAGGTGGAATATACCCAACATATAGCAGTATATGATTTGATTAGAGAGAGGATTTTCATGGCTAATAATACTATGTTGACTAAAAAGAGTGGGACAAGTATCATCCTTTTTATGTTGGACATAATCTCCTTCATATCTTAAGCAATAAATTTTGTCCCCATTGGTCTTATAAGAGAAAATTTAAAAATAACTACAACTCATCTTAGATCTATTGAACTTACAAATTTTGTAAGGTCTTGATAGATTTAGAATTATTGCCTCCATATGTTGAACATTCACAACTATAGTCACTACATAAAGTATAACTATCTTCATCTAGATAATCATCATATATTATTTATTTAGATCAATATGTATAATATCCATATGAATCAAACCAAGAACACTCACTATATGCCATTTTAGAATGTATATTTGTATTTGAGACCTAGATGGATGTGTAAAAATATGATTCAATGAATATATACTAGTTGTTGATTCACTGGGCATCGATGTTAGAACAAAAAATATGAAAAGAAGAACTAAATATAGCATCAATAGAACTAGGTTTACACATGGAAACCAAATGTTACATTTCAATGAAGAAAATTATCAATAATCCATGATAACAAAAATGTGTATGCATTAAGAGAATGATTATTACAAACATATGTAATATTTTAGGTTCTAAACAATTCTTTAAATATATTTGTGCTAACAAATGTGGAAAAGGAATTATCTAATTATGATTAGGGAATTTCCCTAAACCATTATAAATAATCATGGATAAATTCATCATTAAAGAAATTTACATAATGAAACATTCCTATATTGTTGTAAAGCTTATATTTTTGCTTATAATTATATAATAATTTAATATTTGAAACCCTAGAGAGGCTTGTAGATAAAATTAGAGCCAAAATTGGATCAATGACCAACCCTTTAAATGTTGAACTCCTTAGCATATATAGATGCATTATTCATGAATCCAACTCACAAAAGGGATCATTTTCATGAAAAAAAAAAGTGAAGGAACATGAAAACCAATCATCCTCTACACACGTTCATCTATATGTCATGATTCATGACTGAAATTGTGTGAAAACTATCAAAAAATCATTGAAAATTCTACAAGAAACAAGGAGGAACACATAAAAAATCTTTAGTATTGTAAGGCCACCCAATCAATTCTCTATAATTCATCTAGGGATCAGCATTATCAAGTAGATTTTAAAATTCTAGTAAATATCTTGCTTCACATCTTTCATTCCCTACCAATTTTAAAATATATCAATTTGTATCTATTTTGATATTTTGTGTTGTGTCCTTAGCTATGTTTTGATTGTAAAGTTTTGGGCATTATATTTGGTATTAGAGCATGGTTGCAGCACTTGGATCTCTAATTAGTGTTGTTTCCCATGTGGTGTTGGTTATGTGAATTTCATTTTGTTCTTATCTTCATGTTGAGCTTGATGGTTGAAATGACCAAGTATGAGGACCTAAATTTTCTTTCATCATTCTTTGATATTTGTAGTTGTGAAAGTGTTAATTTAAAAAGGAATAACTATGTTGTTAGATTTGATTCAGTATTACGTAACCTCATGTGAATATGAAGGAGTTTAAATAACTAAGTTTAGAAATTTTGACTTGCTAAAATTTATATATAAATGCACTTGTGCACTCTCTCTTAGGACTCATAAATGTATTATGTTGCGACATGTGAAAGTAAATCAATAAATGTGTTGTGCCTCTAGCATGTGATACAGGGTATCTGGCTTGGGATAAGGTGAGTGGATGTCAAGCACGATCCCTTATATACACCCTTTGTGGTAATATTTTGTGTAAGCTAGTTAGCTTTGAAATGATCAATGTAAACACGTTTTGTGTAAATGTGTGTCTACTAAATAAAATGTGATGTTTCCATTTCTGTAATTTTTGTTATAATGTTAAATGTGTACCCCTAGTGTATGGTTCCCCTATGGTATTGAGAGTCTGCTAATGTAAACTATAGGGGTTGAGAGATGGAGGACCTCCATCAAAATCTTAGGACTTTGAATGGACGTTAGTTACCATAGTATCCCCCAAATTTTTGGATCATATTAGTTGATTCATTGTGCAAGCCTAATTCATTGATGTCTACCTATGGGTTGAGGATGGACCCAAGTGTATCTTGGAGATCTATTATTGATAATTTAGTTATTACATGACTATCTCGGGTTGTGTGGGACATGTTTTAAAGTGACGTTGATTTATTTATTCATGAGATCTATGTGGTTTGAGATCACTATGGTCAGGGACCAACATTTATTGCATGTTATTACACTTATGTGGTTAGAGAAACACCATTCCCCTCCTCCCCTTAGGTGGCTTAGACAAGCCACATAAGTTGATGTAATGCGCAATTTCTTGTAAGTGTAATTTATTTCAATTTATAATGTATGCCAACAATGTTACTCTTTTCTTTAAATTTCTTGGGCTAGTTAGCCATTTGAAAATTGCAATGGTCTCTTTTGCCTCAGAGACATGTTTAGTTTTAGGGATAATTAAATTATTGCATTGACGCTTCTTGGATTCTATTTTATATTACATTTTCTTTTTATGAAAATTTTTATTTGATTTTTGGGGTTGAAATCATACATTGACGAATTTCATTTGAGGCATTTTTCATGGTTATGATTGTTGGAATAAGTGTTGTAATGTGACTTTGTAAACTACCATATCTAGGACAGATCCCTAGCAAGAAGTATAGGGGAGTAGATGCAATGGGGAATATTATTGTGAGGATGGGGATTGCAAATGGGACCAATATGGGATGGTCGTTATCTATTCCCTCCTAATTTTATGAGTTAATTTGTGAGTATCTATCTTTCAGAGGCTAACCCCCTTACACAAATGAAAGGTAGGTACAAGGAAATGTATGGAGGGGTCCTTAGAGAAGGGCTTTGAGACCATATTTCCTCATGTTTATTATATCTATGCATTTACATCCTCATAAAACCTATTGTGTGAGACTTGTGATGTAAATTGTGTAGAAATATATTGTGATGTATGTTCAAATTTTCCAAGTGAATGTGATATTGTATATATGTGAACCATTTGATAAAGATATTTATTCTTTGAGACATGAGATGACATGATTTGACATTGGAACAAAAATTATTTTTTCTTACATCATGAGTGATGTTTATGGTTCAAAATAATTTTTGATGGGTATCCAAAAAAGTTAACGTGTGTCAACCTATGCTTGTTAATTTTATTCAAGATAGTTAAGTGATTATTGTAACATAACATGATATGTGTGCATGATGGTTGAAAAGATAAATGTCTTCTTAAAAGTGTATTTTGATAAAACAAAAATTGAACTTTATGATAGAATAGTTGTTAAAGGAATTGTATTCAATGATAAAGGTATTGGCATGATTTCATTTTTATTATTTATATGACTTTTTTTCGAACAAAAAAGTATATTATTTTATCTAATTTTTTGATGGAACTATGATACTTTGCATTCTCAAGGGAGAATTTAGGACACTAATTACCCTCATCCCATTGTGTGAGTTCATGGTGTGTTTAATGTAAATTTATTTTCATGTGATGTGTGGGTATTGATATATGTTAATGAGCACTAATATATGTACATAAGATGACAAAAATATGCAATGTATGAGATGTGATGCAATATGTATAGAATATTTAGTTGAATTAATGTTGGATAACAACATGTGTAGAAATATAAGTGAGATGTGTTCTAGCATGTACTAATGTGATTTGGAACCAATATGGTTGTTTAAAACTCTTGTCGCTTGAAAGAATTATTTTTAATGATAAAGTTGTTGGTGTGATTTTTGTTTAAACCTATGTAACTCTATTTAGAATAATTTTCTTTTTAATTTAAGAGCTATATTTTAATGGATCAATGTACTATATGTATGAATTTTCCTCGTATGTGTTAATATTCTTATGGTGTAAGATAAATTATATAATATAATGGTTGATTTATAGTATAAGTTGTTATTAGTATGGTGGGTGATAATCATTGTTTCAATGAGATTATGTGTGATGTTGTTTGGGGATACATTCTCAATCCTTAGTAACTTCCAGGAGGAAGTTTAAACTAAGGGGAGGGGAGTGTAAGACCTTCCCTTCATACAATACTTATAACTCCTTGTGTTAAATACATGATCAAGTTTTGATTAAGAATAATAATACTTTTAGACATTTGACTCTAGAGGTGGATTATTTAAATTCTTATATGATTTATTCAATATGATAATGTTGTTGAATGCACACAAGATAACTGAGATGGGGAGGGTGAATCGGTTGTACATTAAAACATCCAAAACCCTCATAAACATTCAAATCCACAACTTAATTAATCATTAATCAGTTAGAATGATTTAGCATGAAAGAAAATACCAAAAACTAAACACACCAACACCATGCACAATACAACACCAGATTTATGTGGAAAACCCAAGAAGGGAAAAACCATGGTGAGGATTAGCTCACAATATCAAATAATTGCAACACTGAATATAAAAGGATCACTGTCAAAGGGCTCACTACTAGATTATAGAAAAGAAGAAAGAATAATGTTATAGTGAGACATCCATCTCAATGCAACAAAAAAATCCACCATAGTATCACCAACACATTTTCAGTCTCTCTGAAGATTGTAGACACCTTCTACTCACCACTTCCAATAGTCTAACTCATTGAATTTTACACTAATCTTCATAAATTCACACTTCACAACTCTACAATTTACATCATACACTTCACTCATTAATTCTCCATCAACTCATCACTTATTTATGCCATCTTCAACCTTGAAAACTTTCTCCAAGGTCGGTTATACACCTCAAACGTGAAAATTCAAATTAGGTCAACACTAAGCATTCCTACAATGGAAAGGAATGAAATCGGACCACACCACATCTTAACACAAACCTAAATACATTCGTACATGCCACACCACACTTCCATAATCACCAAAGAAAATCCATAATTAGTGTAAACACCTGAGGTTGACCGAACCTATGTTAAAACCATTAACATTTAAGTACACACTTCCTCAAATTCCAAGACAACTCACAAACCACACACAACACTTGAGTACAATCTAGAATATTCGAAAAACACCCTTAAATACAGCAAATTCCTTCACAACAAATTTCACTTGAAGAATGTGCATACCCATTACACTCGAACAATCTTCCATACACTGTTACATAAGAAACCAACTTACAAAGTACCAAACCATGAAAAAATTTGACTATAGGTATATATGATCATTATCAGCATGCTTCTAGAGTTACAAGACTAGAAACCAAACTACAGAGAAATGTGGAGCAAAACCATTTCTCCTTGACACCTCTGTAACATATAGTTCACACATTGGTGAACACAACTCTATCTGTACGATGATCCAAACCAAGAAATTCTAGATTTAGAATCTTTTAACACCTTTGACTAACATATCTAAACCACATAAGTAGATATTCAACCATGAAGAAATGCGGAGCAAAAAAAAAACACCACACCATATACCAAAACACCTCTGCAATACATTGTTTCCTCTTTTATTCAATGTTTTCAAAAGGACTTGGAAAACAAGCACCAGAGACACATATCATCTTCAACACTTCCTCATCATCAATAACATCCACAAACAAAATCTTATCAAATAAAAACTAGAGGTTGACACATGTGTAGCTTACTAATGAAAACACAATGCAACTAATTAAAGCATCAACACAACCAGTCATCAATGACAACACAAGCATAAGCTTGCAACAATATCCCGAAGCTTGTTGACATCAATGACAACACCAACTACTCATACTTGCAACAATCTACCCCTTTGTTATTGATGGCAACACATGATGTATGTTAAAAACCATCAACAACAACAAACAACTTTGATTACCAACATACTGCTCCATATCAACTTTCTCTTTATTTTCTCCCCCTTACACCATACTCTCCTTTTTCACATTACTCTCCTTTTCTAATTGAACATTTTTCACATTACTTTACCTCCCTTTCTTAATTGATTTTCACATAGATTTCTCTCCCCATATCAACTTTCTCTTTATTTTCTCCCCCTTACACCATACTCTCCTTTTTCACATTACTCTCCTTTTTTGATTGAACATTTTTCACATTACTTTACCTCCCTTTCTTAATTGATTTTCACATAGATTTCTCTCCCCCTTTGACATCAATGGCAAAGGGAAAAACATATGCATTTTTTTCTTCGTTTGACATCAAACATATACACTTTATCTTTTTATTGCTTTGCATACTCCCCTTAGGAGCACACAACAAATTGCCTCAATCAGCAACTACTGCACATATCCTTTATTAAAGCTGACAAAGGACAACACCAACTTGCACCAATATTTACTCCCCCTGACTGCAATAACCAACAAAGCCACTACCTACTCCCTTTGAGAGGTAGCCCCCAACATTATTCTAGAACAAAGACTGAATCATGAAATCCACTGAACTAATGCATATCCTTATACATATAATTCAAATAAGGAGGGGTAATAACCCCTAAATTCTCCCAAAGATACTCAAAATTATCCTTAGGAAGAGCATTAGTGAATATATCAACAACCTGATCCTTTGTAGGCACATACTCAAGCTTCACTTCATTCTCGACAACCTTCTCTCTAAAAAAGTGATATCGGATTGAGATATTTTATTTCCTCAAGTGCATCATCGAATTCTTTGAAATGTTAATAGCACTTGTATTGTCACATAAGATAGAAATTGGTTCATCATATACCACTCTAATATACTTCAAGGTTTTCCTCATCCAAAACACCTATTTATAGCAAGATGTTGTTGCAATGTATTCTTCCTATGCAGTAGATAAAGACATTGAGTCTTACTTCTTGCTCAACTAAGACACCAATTTACATCAAAGAAAGAATGCACCACCACTTTTACTTTTCTTTTCATCCACACAACCTTCCCAATCAACATCTATATAAGCACTCAAAGGAAAAGTAGTATCCTTTGGATACCACAAACCATGTTTCAAAGTGCCCTTCAAGTATATGAATATCCTCTTCACTACTACAACATCTGACTCTTTCGAATCTTCTTGAAATCTAGCCATAAGACAAACTGCATGCATGATATCTAGTCTAGCAGTAGTTAGATATAGTAGTCCTCCACTCATTGATCTATACTTGCTCTGATCAACCTCAGGAGATTCATCATTCTTACTTAGCTTGCAACTAGTAACCATAAGAGTACATACTGATTTAGAATCTTCCATTCCAAACTTCTTCACTATTTCCTTAACATATTTTGATTGTGAAATGAATATACCCTTTCCTATTTGATTAATTTGTAGCGTAAGGAAGAGATTCATCTCCCCAATCATAGACATCTCAAACTCTTTTTGCATCTCTTCTACAAATCTCTTGCACATAGTTTCATTTCCTCCAAATATTATATCATCAACATACACAACCACAATCAAGATTTGATCTTTTTCAACTTTGAAATAAAGATTACTATATGAGGTACCTTTACTTAAACCTTGTTGTATCAAGTAATTATCCAACCTTGCATACCAAGCTCTAGGAGATTGCTTCAATCCATATAGTTACTTCTCCAATCTGCAGACCATATCTAGTTTGTCTGATAACTGAAATCCTTCTGGTTGTTCAATGTATACCTCTTCTTCCAACTCACCATTCAAGAAAGAAGACTTCACATCCATCTAATAAACCTTGAAATCTTTGTGTGCTGCAAAATCCAAAAACATCCTAATAGCTTCCATTCTTTCCATCGAAACAAATTTCTCCTCAAAATATATTCCTTCTACTTGTGAGTAGCCCTTAAACACAAGCCTTTCCTTGTTTCTTACCACTTCTCCATTCTCATTCAGTTTGTTCTAGAATACCCACTTAGTTCCAATAACATTTTTGTTTTCTGGTCTTGGGACAAGTTCCCAAGTCTAATTCTTCTCAATCTTCATTAGTTCTTCTTTCATAGCTTTGATCCAATACTCATCCTTGCATTCTTCAATCACTATTTTGGGTTCAACTTTAGAGAGTAAACATAGATTTACCTATGTCAAAAAACCCTTACTTTTGCCACCAATGATCTGATCCTCAAAATGATTCTTCTATACATACTAAGGAGTCTTAGGGATCTTATTTGAAGCTTCATCCTCTTCAATTTGAACTTCCTTTTCCATACCTTCATCTTTATCATTTTCTCTGCAAGAGGACTAACTGATTAATATCCATCTATTACCACAAAATTCTTTTGTAAGTCTACATCCAATTTGACATTTCCACTTTCAATAATCTTCTTCAGCCTCTTGTAGCATTGGTAAGCTTTGCTTCTTGTAGAATATCCAAGGAAGATACCTTCATCAGATCTTGTATCAAACTTTCTTAAGTTCTCTTCATCTCTTCTGATATAGCACTTTCTTCCAAACACTTTGAAGTATTTGACACTAGGAATCCTTCCATACCACAACTCATAGGGAGTCTTTGCATTGTTTTCTCTTGCTTGAACTTTGTTAAGAATGTAGACAACAGTGTGAATTGCTTCTCTCTAGTATACTTCTAGTAGGTTTTCCTCTTTCATCATTGTTCTTGTAGCTTCTTGAATAGTCCTATTCTTTCTTTCAACCACTCCATTCTGCTGAGGAGTCCTAAGGGAAGATAAATGCCTCTTTATCCAATTATTCTCACAAAAATTATTAAACTCATTTGAGGTGAACTCTCCACCTCTGTCAGACCTCAAAAATTTTATTTTCATATCAATTTCATTCTCAACCATAACTTTGAATTTTTTAAACTTATCTAGAGCTTTTGATTTTTATTTGAGAAAAGTAACACATGTCATTCTAGAAAAATCATCAATCAATAGAATGAAATACCTGTCACCTTGAAAAATTCTTACCTTGGTAGGAACACAAAGTTTTGTATGTACCAGCTCCAATAGTCTGGTAGTGGATTGTTCTTTGACTTTAAAACTTCTTGCTTGCTTCCTAATTTGACATTATTTACAAATAACATTGATAGGCTTTGTAATTCTTGGTAGATCTCTCGTAGCTTGAACTGAGTTGATCCTCACTAAGTTATCAAAATTAATGTGACACATCCTTCTATTCCATAACTAACTTTCATTAATATGAGTCATAAATCAATAACCATCAACACCTTTAAGATGATAAACATTTCCATTTGTCCTTCCAATAGCAACCAAAGTTTTGGAGCCTTTTCTGATCTCACATCCATCATCCTAAAACATAAGATTATATCCTTTGCTACACATTTTTCCAACACTAAAAAAGGTTATGTCTCAAACTCTTAATATAAAGAACGTCATATGTATTATGCTTTCCATCAAAACTAATTGAACCTTTTCTGCATATCTTAGCAGATGTATCATCACCAAACTTTACTAGACCTCCTTCATATTTCTCAAGTTTAACAAACTTACTTTTGTCACCGGTCATATGATTTGAGCATCCACTATAAATAATCAAATAGTTCTTCTCTTCTATAGCATGAAAAACAGTCACCATAGTTCCTTCAATGTTATTACTTGCTTCTGGAGAACTTTCCTTCACAAATCTCTCAAAGTTAGCAAAATTAGTTCCATATTTAATAGCCATGAACAAGCATTCACTATCCTCATCATCTGCATAATTAGATTCATCATTAGATATATTGGCATCTTCTCTAACATAATAACTTTTCTTAATTTATTTACCTTTATTTTCTTTATTCTTGTCATTCAAAGTTCTATTTAGACATCTTGAAGCATAATGACCTATGTTACCACCACTAAAACATTTGAAAGGAAACTTACCTCCATATTTACCAATACCATTTTTCATTTTCCTTACAAAGTTTGCTTCAACATCATTAAGATCCTCCTGATCTGATTCCTCAATATTTTTTTGGTTTTACAACCTTTAAAGTAGTCTCAACTTTTCCATTATTTGTATCAAATTCTCTCGTTTCAAAAGCATATATAGCACCATACAACTTATCTCTAGAATATTTTCCTAAATCTTGAACTTCATCAATAGCATGAACTTTCTAACCATAATATTTAGGTAGAGTTCTTAGTACCTTCTTTACCACTTCCTCTTCTTCAAGAATTCCATCAAGACCTCTAATGGAATTGACAACTTCATCCAACTTTTGCATGGAGCTTGTAATATTTTAATCTTCATACATCCTCAGGTTCTCAAATGTGATCTTTAAATTCTACATCTTAGCTTGCTTGACCTTAACATCTCCTTCATAAATACTTTCCAACTTTTTTCCCAAATAGCTTTAGTAGATTTAAAATGCATAACTTTCACAAGTTTAGTGTTACAAAGACCACTTAAAATATCATACCTTGCTTTACCATTGTTTTCATATGCCTTGATCTTATCATTAGTACTTAGACCACCAGTAGGCATAGTATATCCAGTCTCAATAGACTTCCAAGGAACAAAACCAAGGGATACCAAAAAACCTTCCATCATTGTCTTCCAGAAGCCACAGTCTGTTCCATCAAACAAAGGAGCATCCCTCTTGTGTGCCATCCCAGATCTACCTCAAGTGGTTAAGCTTTCTTCCAAGGAACCTTGCTCTGATACCAATTGTTGAATGCACACAACACAACTGAGAGGGGGGTGAATAATTTGTACATTAAAACATCCAAAACCCTCATAAACATTCATATCCATAACAAATTAATTAACCCTTAATCACTTAGAATGATTTAGCATGAAAGAAAATACCAAAAATTGACCCACATCAACACCATGCACAATAGAACACCATATTTACATGGAAAACAAAAAAATGGAAAAACCATGGTGAGGATTAGCTCACAATATAAATTAATTGCAACACCAAATACAAAAGGCTCATTGATAGAGGGTTCACTATGGAAGGCTCACTACCAAATTATAGAAAATGAAACATACAAAAATAGGGTGTTTTTGAAAAGGGGGGAATATAGAGGGTTCACCGAATATGGAACTATTTTCCTTTATTTCATTAGGAAATGAGATCCAAATAAAGAATTTACTTGCAACCCTTAGGTGAGGGAATCTATTTATTTCCCTATGATTGAGGATGAGGGTATGAGCCTAAACAACACTTTTGGGAGAAAAACTAAAAATAGAAAATCAACTCAATTATGCTCATTCAAACTTGAAACATAAATTTAAAGCTTAATACAAATAGAGACATTAAACTTTATGTAGATCTAAGAAGGGTTAAACATTGTGTATAGTCACCAAAAGGTAGTTTTAGGAGGAAAACTAGGACTAATTCGCCCATGGACGAATGGATATTTGCTCAAGGATTTCAACCAGCTTTCAGGAGCCTCTAATGTCAATCTGTAGCTTTTATTTAATACATGTTTTAGTGTTGAAAGTTTAGAAATAAATCATGTAGGTGAGTATCCATGGCTTGATGACATCTTTGACAACTTTTCCAATTTTTCTCTTTAAAATATATTGAATCCTTCTTCAACCTAAGATCTACAACACAAACGCAAGAGGGGAAAATTGTTTTTTTTTTGGTGAATGGGTTTTCCTTGGTCAAAACCTGTTTGGGTAATTAAACCTTAAATTTAAATAATGAAATATGAAAAAGGAATGATGAATGAACAATACTATGTTTCAACTCACTAAATCCTTGAATGAACCTTTGGAAGTCTAAAATCTTGATCTTGATATTGCATGAAATGGCTTCAATGGATGTGGATCTTGATGCTTGAAATATGACTTGAATTCTTGAATTGAATCTTTCAAACCTACATCACAAGGTTAGATCCAAAAACATGCATGATTGCAAGAGAATTTGACATGATTCTTGAGACCTTGATTGTTGTAATGAATCACTAATAAATTTTCTCTTGAATTTTCTTTGATCATAAAATTTGCTATACTTTTTCTCTCATCAAAATGCTACGAAAAAATTAGACTTGATTTGATAAAATAACTTTGCATTTATAGGTATTATCCTTAATTTCCCAAAAATTAAACATCACAAGATGACATTGAAATTTGAATTTAGGGACATTAAAATACTACCAAAAACATAATTTAAATTTAGGTTGAAAGTCCTATGGAGGACCCATTTTCCCATGGGTCCCTATTCCTGGAACACACATTGCTCAAGGTAAAGCATTATGTGTTAGCATTAATTTTTGTTGGGTTTCCCCTTCAGAAAATGTAATTTATTAGGCTTGTAGATGTAAAATAGGGATTATTAAGGCATAATTAAGTCCAATTTAATTGAGGGGACCCAAAAAAAGTGTGAAAGTGTAAAGGAGTATATTTTTCTACACTAAAAAAAAAGAATGTTACAGTGAGAAATCCATCTGAATGCAATAGAAAAATCCACCACAACATCACCAATGCATTCACAGTCTCTCTAAAGATTATAGAAATCTTATTCTCACTGCTTCCAGTGGTCTAACTCATTGAAGTTCACACTGCTCTTCACAAATTTGCACTTCACAACTCTGCAACTCACATCATACTCTTCACTCATTAATTCTCCATCAACTCATCACTTATTTATACCATTTTAAACCTTGAAAACTCATCACTTATTTATACCATCTTCAACCTTGAAAACTTTCTCCAAGGTTGGCTATGCACCTCAATCGTGCAAATTCAAATTAGGTCAACACTAAGTATTCCTGTGATGGAAGGGAATGAAAGCAAACCGCACCGCATCTTAACATGGACCTAAATACATTCATACACACCACACCACACTTCGATAATCACCAAAGAAAATCCATAATTAGTGTAAAAACCCAAGATCAGTTGAACCTATGTTAAAACCATTAACATTTAAGTACACGCTTCCTCAAATTCAAAGACAACTCATCTAGACCACACACACCACTTTAATACAATCTGGAATATTCCACAAAAACCTTGAAATCCAACAAATTCCTTCGCAAAAACTTTCACTTGAAGAATTTACACACCTAGTACGCTCAAACAACCTTTCATACACTGTTACATAAGAAACCAACCTATGAATGTCTACAAATGAATGTTGATTCTATTAGCAATAGTGATAAAATATTTAATTTTTGTAAATGAATACGGCTTAGTGCCTAGTTGTATATGTAAGATTGACCATATGTTAGGTACCAGGGCTTATCGGCCACCCTTGCATGGTTAATTCTTGTGCATTTTGCACCCTATTAGCATGCTAGTTGAGCAAGGCCAAGATGTGTGAGCTGTAACTTTATCAGCTATATTTGTAATCCGCTTGCATGTAAGTTTTCAACAAATGAAGGACACTCAAGTAAGGTTGGAAGCTTGTCCAGAGAAAAGGTTAGTGATGAATATCCTAGTGGCTGACATTCCACCCAGCTACAGGATGTTGTTGAGCCAGAGCTTCTGCAGAGATCTTGGTGGTGCAATGCAATTAGATTGGTGGTTTGTAACTATTCCTGTGGAGGAAGGAAAAATCAAGATAGAACCTAAACCCAAATCCCGGTTCATGGTGGTGAAAATCCCAAACCCCCCAACCCAAACCCTTTATCAAGGAATAGGTCTCGGTAATTATGTGACATTGTCAGAGATAGAAACTAAAGATCAGGACATGGATTTCCAGAAAAGAGACTGACAGAGGATACAAATTTATGGACAATATAGTTTGATGGAGGTGGTTCTAATACAAAATTGGGAGTAGGGGAAGTGATCATCTACCCTAAAGAATAATTGTACCCATTATCATATGGCCTGCAATTGGAATTCATTGAAGCTGAAAAAGAGGCACTTTTTTTAGGCCTCAAAAATGCCAAAGACATGGGAATTGAACTCCTATGTGTTAAAGGGGATATGGAGCTGATCAATGAACCAATCAAAGGATATTTCCAAGTCAGAAAGGATCATCTATGACATTATTGAAATCGGGTGTGGAACATGATTTATTGGTTTGAAGAGTTTGAAAACAGAGACATCCTAAAGATGGACGAAAGAGACATCTCAAAGATTGACAACAAAGACATCCCGAAGATGAACGATAACAAAGTTGGTGACTCAGTGGTACCTGCCTCCTTCCCTGCGTCATATTCTAACTTTTGTCAAGGTGCCTCTGGTTGGATGTATGAAGATATGATAATCTTCATCCCTAAAGATTTGTCTCCTACGATACCTAGGAGAAGAGAAGTAAAGCCTTTTAGGCAGAAATGACATCTTTCAGAGGTTGAGTAAATTTTCTGTGAATATTTTCCTTCATGTTTTTTTTGTGATGTGTTTCCCATTTCCATGATGTGATCGTTATGTTGTGTTTCCCCTTTCTGTAACAGTTTCGTCATGTTTTAGGTGATTTGTAAGGAAATCCAACTATTAGGTGATTCCTAGGAAGTCTTATTTTAGGTGACATAGGAAAGTCTTGCAAATAGGTGGTTAGGAAATGATGTTGACTCCAATTCCCAATGGACAAGGCACTGGTCTATGCTTAAAACTTCAGAGATTCTATGGTTCTCCTATGCCGTAAGTATCCACCATGGTCCCCAAAAAGAGCCAATGTTGTACCCCAAAATTAATTTTTTTGTTACACTTATACATTTTGAAGAAATGAGTGAAAGTCTTGTTAAATTTTTCAAAAAGGTCAAAATTGGGGTTTGTATGTTTTGCATGAGGGGTACAAATGTGAAATTCCCAAAATCGGACGATCTGGGTCTGCTCAAAGTAGCTTAATCTACAAAACCCAGATCTCATTTTTTCATCCCTACTTTTTAGGAAAACTGATATTTTTAGAACTTTCCTAAAAAATAGTAACTTTTTCTGGGTTTTCTGGGTTTCTTTTGAAACGGATATTGGAAAAACTTTCTAAAAATAGAAAGTTGGTCTATTAGGGTTCAAACTAATTTTGATTGGCTCAAAATATGTCCATATCAGGCTTGTGTAGTCAGAATCTCAAAATAATCAATTTTTCCCTAGTGGGTCTATTCTGATTTTCAGAAGCAAATCAGGAGCTCTGAGGTCATCAATGGAGGTCGGTCAACTGTCAAGCGCCAGATTCAATGATCAAGCATCGAACAAAATATCAAACGATGAACATGCAAGTTGAATGAAGAAGGAAGGTGAAATCTACTTAAAATTGACTAACATTGCTTGTCATGGGCTCCCCAGAGGAAGATAGGCACCCATATTTTTAGGGAATCAAATGATGAAATTAGGGTTTGAGCTTCCAAGCAAAGTTTTTTAGAATTCTCCCAGCTCCACAGAAAATCTGGTAGTATAATTATCAGATTATCCAGTCGTCCGAGATTCGAGATCAAACAAGGAGGATCCAAACAAAAGTTGGAATGAAAAAAGAATGAAAATCACCAAAATTTGACTAAGTCTGGGAACTTTGGGAGCCCCTGGTGAAGAAGGGTGCCCAACTTTTTGAAGGGGAAAATCCAACAGTTAGGGTTTGCTAAAATGCTCAATCTCTCTGGAATTCAGTCTACTTCGCAATGAATATCTTTGTCATGGCATCCGACTGGCTAATCTTAGGAAAATCCAAATCAGAGTTAAAGGTACAGAATGAAGTTTGAATCTGAAGATAAAATCTAATGAAAAATTTTCTAAGTCTAGAGCACATGGGTGCCCCTGAAGGAGAAAGGCGCCCAATTTTTTGAGTGTCCAAATAGATGAATCCGCCAGTGAAGCTTTAACGTGACTTCGTCAAATTTGATCAAGCTTTCCAACAAGATCTCCAGCACATCAATCTGAGATGGTAGTCGTCAGATGCAAAAGGCTAAATAGAGGGTTTGACGAGGGTGAAATTTTGAAAATCAAAAGCAAGGTGAAAATTCAAGAAAATATTCTAAGTATGGTAGAGTTGGGCGCCCCAGCCAAGAAGGGCGCCCAAGCTTTTGAAGGCCAAAATCTAACTTTTTGGTGAAGTAACTCCCAGAGAACCCCCTCCAAAATCTTCTCAACTTCATGACAAGCCCATCCATCAATCAATCTGAGCTTTGAAACACCAGATCAAGCAAGATCATCTGTAGAAGAGAAAGTGGCAAAGATATCATAAAAATGGCTAAATTTGGTCAACTTGAGCGCCCCTGGAGAGAAAGGGCGCCCAAGATTTTGAGCTCTAAGATGATGGAATTCGTCAACGAAGCATCTAAGATCATCTCGTTGGTTTTGGCCAAGCTATCCAATGAACCTGTCATCCATTCAATTAGATCAATGTAGCTCTTCGAATCAAGATTTCATCAGAAGATCAAAGGGAAATGAAGAACTTGAAAATCATGCAAAAATGGCTAACACTGTGAAAGTTTGCAGCCCCTAGAGGGAATAGGCTCCCATGAATATGAAGGTCAAAATGAAGTTTTTAGCCAGAAGTGCCTCAAGGGTGATCTTCTCAGAATCAGTCAAGCTTCACAATGAATCATCTAGCTCATCAATCTAATCAACCTGAAAGCCAGAGATTGAAGGTCAAACAAGGTTCAAAATTGAGGAAAAGTTGAAAACTTAAGAAAAATGGTTAAGTCTGGTGAACTTGGGCACCCCTGGTGAAGAAGGGCACCCAAGCTTTTTGAGGTCAAGATGAAGTCTTTAGCCAAAGTTGTCTCCAGATGATCTCTTCAGAAATAATCAGGCTCCATGATGGATCATTATGCCAGATCTCAGCGTTCACCAAGCTCCCGAAAATCGAGATTGAATAGAGGATGAAACTCAAGCAAAAAAATGAAAATAGTGAAGAAAATGGCTAAGTATGGAGAAGAAAAGCACCCCAAGAGGAGGTTGACGCCCAAGAAGCCATGCCTTAGCCAAATTTTCAAAATGTCAAAGAGAAAGAAAATGTCTAAATTCATTGAACAAGCTGAGTTTAGGGTTTGAAGATTAAAGCAAAAGAAAGCAAAGCTATTTCAAGCCCTAAATCTATTTAAAAGATCTCTTCATTTCAATTCTCATCATTTTTATAGGTGGCATCCCAAGGAGAAGAGTGGAGCAGCAAATTTGAAGTTTCATTTCAAGATTCTCAAGCTCAAGGTTGCTGATTTTCATGAATAATTTTCAAACCAGCAATATAAACCCTTGCTTTTTCATGCTTTTTCCATCCAGAAGATCAAATTTTTCAAGGAGAAGATCAAGGATTTCAATTTTCAGCCTTTTGGGTCTACTCAACTCATTCTTTTGAAGAACTTTCAAGAAATTTTCTCATGTTGCAGCAATTTCTTTTTATTTGCATGTCAGTGAAATCCTCAGGGTTTACAAGTTTGGATCATCTGGGTCCTCTCAAAACAGTCTTCTGAAGAAAACCCATATCACAACTTTTTCAAGAAAATTTCAAATTCTAGGGTTAGCTACTTTTTTTTATCAGCCATCAGTGTTTTTCAAATCTGATCAATTGGGTCCATTGCTACTTGTATTCTGAACAAAACCCAGGTGCCAACTTTTTCGGTGAAAATTTGAAGAAATTAGGGTTTGATGCTTTTTCAGTCTAAATTCAAAATTTTCAAAAAATAGACGATCTGGGTTGTATTGCAACGAAATTCTGAGCAAAACCCATATCTCAAAAAAAATTCCAAAAATTTGTCCGTTTGAGGCTGAAAAACCAGCATTCTAAAAATAGAAAGTTGCTAAAAGCTTGTCTGAACATAGGTGAGTTTACTATCATTCTTCAAGGTTTTCAATATGGAGTACACTCCCCTCGAGTTTAACACCAAATCAGCACTATGTCAAAACTTCATCATCTCAGCTAAAGAATGAGAGAAGGTGTGATATGAGGAAAAGGAAAGGTATCGGAAAAGAGTTGTGCAATAATCTTCTGTTGAAAATCAAGAGAGGTGTCAGAAAAATAAAGTTGTAGACCCACCAAGTTATCAATTAGTGAGTCATCTTTTCGGGCAGCGATGTTTTTCAAGAACAAAACTCATAAAGCAGCCAAAGAAGTGAAGGATTCTCTAAGTTTGATCATAGAAGGCAAGGAGATCTTGGAGAATCATAATATTGCCTTAGATGGTATCAATGCACCTAATCAGGACCCAGTTTCTTGATTTTTAGCGGATATGATTGAGATTTAAAGAGTCTTTCATCTAGAAGCTTTCTTTCCACTTTCTTGCTATTCTTGGAACAACTCTTATCCATTCTTTGAAGAAGAGAAAGAAGATAAATTGTAATAGTTGGCATTTCCTGCTTTTCCTGCTTCCTTAGGTGTTAGATGTTATCTTCTTTCTAGATTTAGAAATAAAGATTGCTTGTTGAGAAAGCCCTAGATTGTGAAAGAAAGGAGATTTTAGGGTTCCCTACTCCTCTACTTTCCTATAAATAAGAGCCTCTGCTCATTAGTTTTCTGGAACGGTTATTGTGATAGAAAATTGTTGAGTCTCTTTTAGCCAGCAAGCTGTTATTCAGTGTCAGTTCTCTTTTAGCTAGAAACAGAATTGACGGATGCACAAAGACATGCCATTGAGCTGGAAGATAATATGATCACTTCTGGCATAATGAAGAAGGATTCAATCAGGCCTCTGGTTCATATTTCTGCAGATCCACTACCACAGAAGGTAGCCAATGAGATGCTCGCACTACCACCACCACAATATCAACCTCAACAATAGTATCAACCTCAACAACAGTATCAACCTCAGCAGCCATATCAACCAAGGAGAAATGATTTTTAGCCTTACAACTATTACAGGCCACGGTTGCTAACACCTCCACCAAGACAAACAGTTGAAGTTGCACCACAAGCAGTATTTTGTTCCTTTCATGATACCAATGAACATATCAGTTCTACATGTCCTGAGAACTTAAGAATGAATCAGATTATGGGATATGTTGATGACTCACCCAGTTCCAGTAACGTCCCAACACCAAGTTTGAATATTGTCTCACCACAGAGGGATAACTTTGATGGTGACTCCACAGCAGGATATTTTGAACCCATTATTGAAGAAAAAGAATACCTCCACTACTGCTCTCTTGTAGCAAATCATGGAAGACACTCTTTTCCTATGTTTACAGGTGCTTTGCACTTGCAAGTGCAAAAAGAAGAAGAAAGGCCAAGAGCTAAAGAAAAAGTTAAAGAAGCGGTTCCTCAAGACCCATCGCCAGCCAATTTTGACATTATAGACTCCTTGATGAAGAACACAGTGGGCGCTAGAAAACTGTTGGTGTTTAAATTTGCACCTCTAGAATGCATATTTGAAATGGACAGCTATGCACAGTAAAACTACTCTTCAAATTAGGAGGGGAAGCTCCCTCTTGCTGATGGTGTTGAAAGAAAGTAAACTAAGAACTAAGTTGCCTATCTTTTTGATCAGCTAGAGCACAAGGTTTATAAAACACAAATGTTGCAGCTGAGATTTTCTGATTTAAGAACTTCAACTACGACTAACTTAAGCTAAAGACGTTTCTAACTTCTCAAGTAATACGCAGAGCAAGAGAAACTAGAAATGAACAAGGTTGATTCTCTGACAAAGTGCTTCAATAAACTCTTTTTCCAACAAACATCTACACACTTCAATGTAAGTTGAAATTAAGATCATAAAAACATAACACAAATAATAGAAATATGAGACATTATACCAAGGCAAAGGAGGCTCATGATTTTATTTCTCAAACTTATGGAACAAAGATTATCCTAACACATGCACGGAACAAGAACTTGTAGCTAAAGAGGCTTGCAAAATTGTTCTTACACAAAAGGGACAGCGATTACAACTACTTGTTGGCTAAAAGAGACTCAACAATTCGCTATTATAAACACAAGTGAACTGACACTGAATAACAGCTTGCTAGCTAAAAGAGACTCAACAATTTCCTATCACAATAATCGTTCCAGAAAACTAATGAGCAGAGGCTCTTATTTATAGGCAAGCAGAGGAGTAGGGAACCCTAAAATCTCCTTGCTTTCACAATCTAGGGCTTGCTCAACAAGCAAACTTTATTTCTAAATCTAGAAAGAAGATAACATCTAACACCTAAGAAAGCAGGAAAAGCAGGAAATGCCAACTATTACAATTTTTCTTCTTTCTCTTCTTCAAAGAATGGATAAGAGTCGTTCCAAGAATAGAAAGAAAGAGGAAAGAAAGCTTCTAGATGAAAGCTGCTTTAAATCTCAATCATATCTGGTAAAAATCAGGAAACTGGGTCCTGATTAGGTGCATTGATACCATCTAAGGCAATATTATGATTCTCTAAGATCTCCTCGCCTTCTGTGATCAAACTTAGAGAATCCTTCACTTCTTTGGCTGCTTTATGAGTTCTATTCTTGAAAAACATTGCTGCCCGAAAAGATGACTCACTAATTGATAACTTGGTGGGTCTACAACTTTATGTTTCTAACACCTCTCTTGATTTTCAACAGAAGAGTATTGCATAACTCTTTTCTGATACTTTTCATTTTCCTCATATCACACCTTCTCTTGTTCTTCAGCTGAGACGATGAACTTTTGACATAGTGTTGATTTGGTCTTAAACTCGAGGGGAGTGTACTCCATATTGAAAACCTTGAAGAATGACTGTAAACTCGTCTATGTTCAGACAAGCTTTGAGCAACTTTCTATTTTTAGAATGCTAGTTTTTCAGCCTCAAACGGACAAATTTTTGGAAATTTTTCCGAGATATGGGTTTTGCTTAGAATTTCATTGCAATACAACCCAAATTGTCCGTTTTTGAAAATTTTGAATTTGGACTGAAAAAGCAGCAAACCCTAATTTCTTCAATTTTTCACCGAAAACGCTGGCACCTGTGTTTTGTTTAGAATACAAGTAGAAATGGACCCAATTGATTAGATTTGAAAAACACTAATGGCTGATCGAAAAAGTAGCCAACCCTATAATTTGAAATTTTCTTGAAAAAGCTGTGATATGTGTTTTCTTCAAAAGACTGTTTTGAGAGGACCCAGATGATCTAAACTTGTAAACCCTGAGGATTTCACTGACATGCAAATAAAAAGCAATTGCTGCAACATGAGAAAATTTCTTGAAAGTTTTTCAGAAGAATGAGTTGAGTAGACCCAGAAGGCTGAAAATTGAAATCCTTGATCTTCTCCTTGAAAATTTTGATCTTTTGGATGGAAAAAGCATGAAAAAGCAAGGGTTTATATTGCTGGTCTGAAAATTATTCATGAAAATCAACAACCTTGAGCTTGAGAATCTTGAAATGAAACTTTAAATTTGCTGCTCCACTCTTCTCCTTGGGACGCCACCTGTAAAAATGATGAGAATTGAAAGGAAGAGATCTTTTAAATAGATTTAGGGCTTGAAATAGCTTTGCTTTCTTTTGCTTTAATCTTCAAACCCTAAACTCAGCTAATTTAATGAATTTAGACCTTTTCTTTCTCTTTGACATTTTGAAAATTTGGCTAAGGCATGGCTTCTTGGGCGTCAATCTCCTCTTGGGGCGCTTTTCTTCATACTTAGCCATTTTCTTCACTATTTTCATTTTTTTGCTTGAGTTTCATCCTCTATTCAATCTCAACTTTTGAGAGCTCGGTGAATGCTGAGATCCGGCAGAATGATCTGTCACGGAGCCTGATTATTTCTGAAGAGATCATCTGGAGACAACTTTGGCTAAAGACTTCATCTTGACCTCCAAAAGCTTGGGCGCCCTTCTTCACCAGGGGCACCCAAGTTCACCAGACTTAACCATTTTTCTTAAGTTTTCAACTTTTCCTCAATTTTGAACCTTGTTTGACCTTGAATCTCTGGCTTCCAAGTTGATCGAATTGACGAGCTGGATGATTCATCGCAAAGCTTGACTGATTCTGAGAAGATCACCCTTGAGGTACTTCTGGCTAAAAAGTTCATTTTGACCTTCAAATTCATGGGAGCCTATTCCTTCCAGGGGCTCCGAACTTTCACAGTGTTAGCCATTTTTGCATGATTTTCAAGCTCTTCATTTCCCTTTGATCTTCTGATGAAATCTTGATTCCAAGAGCTACGTTGATCTGATTGACTGGCTAACAAGTTCACTAGATAGCTTGGTTGAAACCAATGAGATGATCTTAGACGCTTCATTGACGAATTCCATCATCTTAGAGCTCAAAATCTTGGGCGCCCTTTCTCTCCAGGGGTGCTCAACTTGACCAGATTTAGCCATTTTTATGATATCTTCGCCACTTTCTCTTCTACAGATGATCTTGCTTGATCTGGTGTTTCGAAGCTTAGATTGATTGATGGCAAGGCTTGTCACGAAGTTGAAAATATTTTGGAGGGGGTTCTCTAGGAGTTACTTCATCAAAAATTTAGATTTGGGCCTTCAAAAGCTTGGGCGCCCTTCTTGGCTGGTGCGCCCAACTCTACCATACTTAGAATATTTTCTTGAATTTTCACCTTGCTTTTGATTTTCAAAATTTCACCCTCGTCCAACCCTCTATTCATCCTTTTGCATCTGACGACTGCCATCTCAAATTGACATGCTAGAGATCTTGTTGGAAAGCTTGATCAAATTTGACGAAGTCACGTTAGAGCTTCACTGACGGATTCATCTGTTTGGACACTCAAAAACTTGGGTGCCTTTCTCCTACAGGGGTGCCCATGTGCTCCAGACTTAGAAAAAATTTCATTAGATTTTATCTTCAGATTCAAACCTTCATTTTATACCTTCAACTCTGATCTAGATTTTCCTAAGATTAGCCAGTCGGATGCCCTGACAAAGATATTTATTGTGAAGCAGACTGAATTCTGGAGAGATTGAGCATTTTAGCAAACCCTAACTACTGGATTTTCCCCTTCAAAAATTTGGGTGCCCCTCTTCACCAGGGGCGCCCAAAGTTCCCAGTCTTAGTCAAATTTTGGTGATTTTCATTCTTTTTTCATTCTAACTTCTATTTGGATCCTCCCTGTTTGATCTCGAATCTCAGACAACTAGATAATCCGATGACTACATTGTCGGATTCACTGCAGAGATGGGAGAATTTTGAACAACTTTTCTTGGAAGCTCAAACCCTAATTTCATCATTTGATGCCCTAAAAAGATGGGCGCCTATCTTCCTCTAGGGCACCCATGACAAGCAATGTTAGTCAATTTTAAGCAGATTTCACCTTCCTTCTTCATTCAACATGCATGTTCATCATTTGATATTCTGTTCGATGCTTGATCATTGAATTTGATGCCTGACAGCTGACTGACCTCCATTGATGACCTCAGAGCTCCTGATATGCTTCTGAAAAAGCAAACTAGACCCACTAGGGCAAAATTGATTATTTTGAGATTCTAACTGCACAAGTCTGCTATGGATGTATTTTGAGCCAATCAAAATCAGTTTGAAACCTAACGGACCAACTTTCTATTTTTAGAAAGTTTTGCCAGTATCCGTTTCAAAAAAAACCCAAAAAAACCCAAAAAAAGTTACTATTTTTTAGGAAATTTCTAAAAATAGCAGTTTTCCTAAAAAGTAGGGATGAAAAACTGAGATCTGGGTTTTATAGATTAAGCTATTTTGAGCAGACCCAAATCGTCCGATTTTGGGAATTTCACATTTTTACCCCTTATGCAAAACATACAAACCCCAATTTTGACCTTTTTGACAAATTTAACAAGACTTTCAATCATTTCTTCAAAATGTATAAGTGTAACAAAAAAATTAATTTTGGGGTACAACACAACCTTTTATGGATATTTGGATACAATATGAATAGGAGAATTTATGTTAATCGAATTCAATTTAGAGAAAACGTCAAAGGTTCCCGTAGGGAATTACTCTAATATCTCTATTACTCTTTTCTTTAGTAATTCATTTCCATGACGACTAGGCCAAATAATGGAAGCCACACCCTTGGGGTGTAAGGATTTGAATGAAATATTTAAGCCATAGGAAAATCATTGTTGTAGTCTAATATGGTTGCATCATTCATTTCAAGTGATGGAGGAATGAAGATAACGTTCCCTTCTTGCATTATCTATATCAATCTATAAGATCGACTTACTGTACATGTTGTTTTGATCATAGGTTAGATATTTCATGTTGAGCTATATATGCCATTAAATAGGCATTCATCAAGATCGATAAATGTTATTGTTTATCATAAAAATGAACAGTCATTCGACTATTTTTTGTTCTTTAGAACAACCAATGACTTGAACATTAATTATTTTCCTGCAATCCCAATAGGAAACACTGGTTTTTCTATAACCTTGGAAGTAGTGAAATTGTTTCCAAAACACTTGTGTTTATTTGGTCTTGAAATGGCAAGCATGTTGTTCTATACATTTATTGTACAAAGGATACTAGTATTATTATATGTTGAATTCCAGAATGATGGAGACACTGATATTTTGAATGAAGTACTAAATAGCCTAAATTTTTTAATGAAGCATAACTCCTAACAACATTGTTTTGTTATAAACAATATATATTTTTCTACAAACAACGATGTTTAGCTTCAAACAACTTTGTTTTGTTACAAACAATATATCAGAATGTGGAAACTATTCAAACAGACCTGATCTCAGTTCTTTTACTTCTTGTATTTCTGACAAACAATATGACAATCTGTAACATTATTTGGAATAGAAGCAATCTGATATAATGGTTTTATTTCAAAATGTATGCACAATTAATAACTTAAGTTGGCACATATATGTGTATGTACCTACACCTTCGTCTATGTACATACACATACTTGTGACATACCTTCTTTTGTTACTTATATATTTATTCTTCAATGAATATTGAGTTACATTGAATGTAATCATGTGACATGTGTTTGAATGAATGGATTATGTTATGATCAATTCCATTGAATCATTTTTCTATTTTTATTAAGATGAGGAAATAAGTAGACCGATTTACTTTTCTGTAGATCTATGAGTAAAGAATATTCTCTTGTTAGAATAGAACAACAACACCTAAGTAGACTAGAGCACCTCAGGTAGATGTTGCTAGAGGGTAGATAGTTGCTATGAGATAATTTTTTGATTGGAAATTACCTTTCGGGATGAGTTTCGAAATGGAGTTCAAAGAGTAAAGGTTTTTGCTTTATCCAAAACCTATCATTTTTTGTTGCAACTTAATTTTTATGCTTGTCCAAGCAATTATTTAATTATGTATGTATGGACTTTGTGATAACACTCTCTCCCATTCCTAGCAAAGATCTTGCATTTTTCTAACCATAGATAGAGATGCATGTTGATGTATGGGCATGCACCAAATTCCACCTTGCAGATTGTTCTCTTGCTAAAAATTTTGTGCAGGGTCGGGTATTCTTCAAGTTGGAAGAATTTTAGGGAAGAATTTTAGGGAAGTATAAGCTTCATGGTTGGGCGGTAAAGCACTTCAACCATGCTCTCGTCCACTAGTGGAGGTGATCATCATGAGGAAACCTTGGATGTTTTCAAGACTATCTTGGTCTATGATGCAATCCTTGATGTAAATTTTTTTTATTGTATTGACTTTGTGGCCTTATGAGACAAGTCAACTTGGATATTGTAATTGACATTGAAAGTGAATATATATATATATATATATAACTCATTTTAATTAGACATGTGATACTATGATTGAAAATAGCTACTTAGTTATGTCTTTTTAAAATTAAATATTCATAATGTCATTTGCAATAATATAATTAAGTAATAATTAAAATGGGTTACTACATCTCTCCACTCTTGTTGACTCAATTCTTACTCATTCTCACTTGCTAAGCTCATTCTGCAACTTCTATACTACCTCCTCTTGGCTGTAAGCTACTAGTTTTGATTCTTACACTACGTTCTCATTGTAACAACACTAACATTGGAGACTCTCAAGATTCTTCCTTCCACTACTTGTCTTGAGTGTTCATAGTTGCGAAGGTGATATTGTTCATTGGTGCTCACTCTTTGCATCATCTTGTTTATCAAGTAGAATACTAGTTTTTTGTGCTCTTTAATTTGCTTCTACTTTCCTTTATAGCTTTCTACTCTTTGTGGCTATCTGGTTTTCTGTGGAGGTGGGAACACCAAAGTGGGGGACTGATGAAGGAAATCCTCTAAAATAGCCCCAACATTTTTTCATCTTCTTGTGTTTAGGTGGTGTTTTTCGAGTGGATATATTCAAAGATTAAACTTGTGGATAAAAGGTTCATTTTCTCACCCTCCTTGTCATTTTCGTAATAGTTTATCCCTTAGTCTTATTTTGTCATATTCATTATTTTAGTCCCTTTTATTCCTAGTTAAAATATAAATATTGCGTAGTCAAGTGGTTAATAGATTTCCCTATAGTTTTTTCTTTCTTTTTGGACCTTTATTTGTATGGATCCCACCACATCCTTAAGACACCAGTGTGTCATGCTAGAGTCCAAGGTCTGTGATGCCATCTTTAGACAGTGAGTTGTCTAGGTAGTAGACTAAACCTTGGAAATTGGCTCTTCTAACCCTGTAAGCATTCAATTTTAGCATAAGGAAATCAGCAAGCTATCTTCCCTTCCTTTTCAACCTAAGTACCTTGTTCTTTTTTATCTATTTAGAAAACCTAAGGTAGTTTAGGGTATCGTGTTCCTTAGGACTCTTTCATGACCTAGAGTCTTGAGGGTGACGGGTCCCCATTCTCTAGATTTTGGTGAGCCTGACATGAGCTATTTTGATTTTGTCCCTTGGCATCAAGGAACCTTCCCTCATGTCTTAGGTGTATTGTATATTTTTTTGTTGCAAGGTATACAACCTTGCAACCCAGTCTACGACCCCTAGTTGTGTAGTTAGAAGAGCTCTTAGATATTTAGGAATGAAATTTAGATAGGTCACTATACCATCTCTCAATCCTTTATGTTCGTTGAGTCTATTCCACATGTGTACGTAAACATGGTCTCATTCACACATATTCCTTCCTTTCAGCCTAGCCTATGAATGGATCACCAGACATAACTTTTACCTCATAGGATTTACCTATGAACAAAAAATACTTCTCTCTTGTACATTCCCACTCGTGTCAATGGGAATATTGTAACTAGTGTCCTAGTTGACCCCATGATTTGAGTGAATGACATAACAAAAGAAAAACTCCTGATAAACTTTTTGCATAGGGAGAAATATGAAGAATTGAAGGCCACTATACGCCCTTATGATGAACTCTTAGTCCCTCTTGGTTTTATTACTCTTTTGGTCTTGGTGGGACCTAGGACTATAGATACCTTGTTATAATTATGGAGTCGGACCAATTCAAGGTGAAATTGCACATTTTGAGGCTCATTTCCATGAATAGCATCACTTTGGTAATTCATAAATGTCTCAATTTTTCTCATGAGGGCTCTGTGCATGACACCGATTACAAACCACTGGTGTCATGTGGGGGCTTTACTTTAGATAACTTTTGGCCTTCTCCTGAAGGTCCACTCCCTCCAAGGAAGGACTTGTTATATTGTGCCTATGTCAAGTATAATGTTGGGGGCACAACATCGAAAGTGACCTATCCAATTTTTCCCTATGCCATTTCAATAAAAGGTTTATGCCATTTCAATAAAAGGTTGCATGATTGTGTAGCAACAAGCTATCTCCTCCCAACAAAAGGGTAAGGGAAGCTTGCTCATGACCATGGGCCTTCCTCTTCTACATCTTCTGCTCCATCCACTTCCACTTTTTCCCCATTATGACATCCTCAACTCCTACTCCCATGCCTTGGATGGGGAGCCTGATGGTGTCCACTTGGAAAAAATCTAAGCATCAAGTGTTTGAGCTTCTCGTCTTTCCCATGGTTCTTAGACCCATTATTTATGGAAAGGGGAAGGGTCCTTATGGAGTTTCCCCTGAGTCTTGGCCTCTACGGCCTCCTACTATTCCTCCTATAGTGAATGGGAAGAGGCTTGTTGTTGGGGAACTTGTTGCTTCTCCACCTGTTGTTTTTTCCACTCTCATGCTTCCTACTCTTGCTCCATTCCAAAAGGATGCCCTTCCATCGGTGACAGTTGTGAAGGAAACTCCTATAATGGAGTAGGAGCCTCATGTCCCTTCTCAGGCTAGGACTTCTAGTGCCTCGAATTGACATAAACTGCTTGCATGTGAGTGCAAGCATAGGATAAAAGATCTAGTTGTTGAACAAGCTACTTTGCAAAAGGAAAAAGGGGAGCTAGTAGCTCCTATTCTGACACCTCTCGTTGTGCCTCCACCTTCTGCTCCTTCTGCTTCAGTTCCACTCACCTCAATTCTACTTTTGACTCCTCTTGCATGTGTTGATGATCCTCACCCAAAAAGGGTGCAAGTGTTCATCGCTCCTTCCATGGAGCCTCCACTTTTGATGTCCTTTCCAGACATCCCTCCATTTTCTCAGCCCATAGACATGCCAAACATAATGGTGGTGTTTTTTGTGGCTCTATCTTCCCCCTCCTCCATCTTTGTTTCTTCTATGGAGATGCAACATCCTCTACTAAAGCATAAGCTGGAGGATGACCTCACTCCAAGTAGTGGTCAAAAGAAGGGCTCACCTTCTTTGAGAGCTAGTTCTACTTTGGCTTGTGTCATCCTTGTGACAGAGGTGGCCCCAATGTACCCTAAGTTTGTAACTACTCCTCTCAACAAGGTCAGCAGGGTATCTCAAGTACCTCATTCTTCTCCCATCTGGTTAATGCATGATACTCTGGTGAAGTGCATGTTTTAACTCGATGGATGATGTCTCAGCTCTGTCAGTGATCTTTGGGAGGTCGATGACCTTTAGCTCAAAAAGAGCTCAAAAAAGAATACCTCAAGAGGCCTTCTTCCTTGGCCCTTATTGTAGGAGATTTAGAGGGTGCTCCCCTTGCTATCTTTCCCTTGCAGGCTCATCCTCCCTCCATGTATAATGGTCTAGATTGGAAGCAAGATGACTTGTTGGTTGATGAGGAGTAGGGGAGTACATCTTCTTTATTTTTAGTTTATATTTTTTATATTTTTGTGTGTTTTTTGTTTCCCCCCTGCTTGTATTTATGTGTTTGTGATCCTACCTAGAGGACCCTTGCTACCCTTCTAGGTGCTTGGATACAAGCCTGGAAAAATTATCATTAACTTCCAATATATGTTTCATCATTATTCTATATGTTGTGACCTTAATTTTTGACAATGGGGGATGATATAAAGTGTTGGGGGAATTTAGGCCTCTCTTCCACAATGACCCAATTTTTTATTTTCATTTTTTCTTCATGTGCTCTTCTTCAAAATCTGGGAACTTTAGGGACTGATGATCTTTTGTTCATATATCATTGGTTACCTATTTATATATATAAGAATTGATCTTAACCTGAAATCCCAAATCCACGTGTCTCTTAATTTATTTATCTCTACTTGTTTCTCATTTTCTTTGTCTTTTTTTTTTCTCTCTATAGCTTCTTAGTGATGTTGTGGTGCTTATGTGTTGTCCCTTGCATGTGTGACAACATTTCCACATTTACATCCTATAATGTATCATGGGCCACAACATCACTACCCTTTCTCTCTCTCCTTAGGATTCCATGTGCTCTTTTGATTCACATGCACCATCCTAAGGGGGGCTACTATACATCTCTGATTTTCAATAAGATGAATTTGGTGGCCAAAGAATCCCTTACTAAAAAAAATTCATTTTTCTAAAGTGAATTCTTCAACAAGGACCCCTTAGTGATATTTTTCTTTTGAAAATGAATTCATAGCAAAATCATTTGAAAAATTTCCTTCCACAAAGGAGTACTTTTTCTAATGAAGAAGTCTAAAATCTTTCCTTTGAGAAGGAGCTTTCTTTTTTATCAGATACCTTAATCAAAAATATCTTTCAAAAGGATTCCTTGATGACAAAATCATTTGTGAAAAATGTCAAGCTTTTCAATCAGTGTCCACTTGTGTGGGCCCCTTCCTATCTTGAAGGGTTCCCAAGGGGACCCCTTTCAAAACTTCTCCTTCAATTGCTTGCTCTATGATATGTATGTTTGATCTTTTCTACCTAACATGTTTTGTCTATAGCTTAACATGTTGCTTTCTAGGACTGAGCACCTGTAAAGCCACTTTTACTATCAAGCTTGCAAGACTGAGCACCTCGTCAAGCTTTAATTGCAAGATAGGGCATCTATAAGGGCCTTTCGCAATAAACTCTCCAAGATCGAGCACATGTGGATTCATTTCATATTAATCCCCGTAGAACCAAGAACCTATGGTGCTCCCTTTGCAAGACTGAGCACTTGTGAAGCTCCTTCTTTCTACAGGACCGAGAACCTATAGATCCTTTGTTCAACTTTTGCAAGATTGAGAACCAATGGATCCTTTGTTCAAATTTTTTTGAACCAAGAACCCATGGAACCATTTCCATAGGACTGAGTACCTATGGAGCCATCTCTCTATCTCTCTCTATCTCTCTATTTCACATCAAGGTTTCTCTATGAGAATGATAACCTATAGAGCTACCTCCTACACATTCGGGTGTGCCAAATCGAAGATCCACTTCCTTGATGCTTAAGATATATTCTCTCTACCTCTTTATACTTTACCTTGTATTTGCACTAACACATATGCTTTTAAAAGTGGGGGAAAAATGTAATAGAGCGAATTTTCACCCCTAGGAAAATTCTGTTGAAAGGTGCAAAACAACTAAGATGGGGGTGAATTAGTTGTCACCAATCACAAACACAAATCTCAAACACTTATCAATGGGTAAACCCACAAAAGTGGTTTACAATTCCACTAAGGAAGGAAAAGTTGCAAAAAATGACCCCATGCAAAAAAAATTGGTTTTTGAGGGTTCGAGCGAACCTAAAGAGGATTTGATAGAACGCCCCTTTCAAGCAAACCCATTTAATTCAGGGTCCCACCATTCCTAGGAAAAATCCAAAAGGAAAGCCTTATGGAAAGGGGGTTTGCTTGAACCCTGGTTCGAGCAAACCATGGTTTGTGTGAACCTTGTTTCGAGTGAACCCTGGTTTGATCAAACCCCCCTTTTGCCCCCTTCTCCCGCCTTCTCCCCCTCTAGCGCCAAAAAAAATCATAACTTTTCCCTTTGAAGCTCAAGTTGAGGATAAAAATGGAGGATACTTCACAGACCCAACTAGATGATGGTAGTCCTTAGAATGAGCTATCCAACGAATATAATTTTAATATGTTTTGGTTTTATTACATATTTATTTTTTTACTTTTATTAAACATAGGTTTTTCACCAAAAATCAAGCTCTCTATTTTTCACATGTGGAAAAATAGTAGATTATAAAAAAAAAATGAAAAATATGAGTGCACTAGATATTGAAGTCCTTGATCCAACAAAAAAAAATTGAATTTCGAAGCATACAAAAAAAGTTACGCGTTATATGGTCTACCTATGGCTGAATTGTAATTGATTTGACTTCAAAACTTGATTAAGAAAAAAATGTTTAATAAAACACTATGAAACCAATTGGAAGCACTAGATATCATAGTTACAAATCTAAATTTGAAAAAAATAGAATTTTATCCTTCATGGAAAAAAATTTATGCGTTATACGGTGAGTTTCACTCCTTAAAAATGTTGTTTACTGAAAAAAAACTAGTTTTCGAAGGAGATGGAAAAAAAAGTGCAATCTGATTCCAAAAATTTTGAAAAAAAAAAATTAGAATCTAAAAACAAAATGTCACAAATCACTAGTTTGCATCATCTTCAAATTCCTCATGGTTTAGCTGCTATAGATGTGTGAAAGTGAAGATTTAGTTATTTCAGTGCCCAATTTGGCCAAAAATTGTAAACCAATATTGTGGGATCTTCATAGCCACTTTATTCTGTTATTAAGTATGAACATGAAATGAAAATAATAGAGAGAAATATCAACACAAGAAACACATTTTTTATGTGGAAACCCCAATAAGGGAAAAACCACGGTGAGGATTAACTCAAAATATAAAGTAATTCCAAAACCGATTACAAAGAGGCTCACTGCCAAAGGGTTCACTACCCAAAAGGACTCATTGTCTGAATACAAGGCTCACTACCTATAGATAGGACTCACTATCCAACAAGGAGGCTCACAACCTCTAGATATGAAAGATAACAAAAAGATATGGCACAACAAATTACACACATCTGCAGCCTTGATCAGATAATTGCAAACACCATCAGCTCACTAGTTTCAGGAGTCAAACAAATTAAAGTGTTGTTGCCCCAACTCACTTTCATACAAATTTTTCTTCTCACACTTGTGGCTTCATTACACACTCAATCCTTAACATCTTGACTTGTATTTATACCATCTTCAACCTTAGAAACTTTCTCCAAGGTCAGCTACACACACTTCATATTACAAATTCAAATTAGGTTGGAAACTCAACATTCTCGCGATGGAAGAGAATGAGAGCGAACCAAACCAACATCTCGGATCAATCACACGCTTCCTCAATTGATACTTATCCTTCGCATGATGTGTAGACACCATGTTGGCCAAACCTAATGAAAACACAAATGAACTTTGAAGTACATGCTTCCTCAAAAAGAAGATAACATGAAAACCACATAACATGCTTCATCATACACTGGAACACATCTCAAATGCCTTTAGATTCATCCACAGCTAATGCAACAACCTTCATACACAAAACACTACCCATCAATCCATCTAGACTATACAAACACACATGGTAACACTGAAACTCGCCTTTTAGAGCACCAATCCATTAACACATTTTATAGAACACAGATAGCATCATTACAAGCCTTCATCCAGATCTACAAGACCTAAAAAAAACTAGTGGAGGACTGTGGAGCAGCTACATTTCTCCTAGTCCACAAACAAACAACTTTTCCAAACCAGTTCACAAACTGGTGAACACAACTTCCACTCTTCATCATCCCAGAAGCTATAATCCAAGATATACCACCCAAGGATTCCCATAAACAACACTTCAGATCCACACAAGCATAAGATCAACATAGAAGAAATGTGGAGCACATATTGAAGCACATTCTGAACACACAAACAACTCTATCTTCACTATTTCTCAAAAGCACTTGGTAAATCATCGTATCAACACACCTGCAACACCATAAAGATAGCTCCATATACTCACAACATCTCAACAGTATCTCAACTATACATTCACAATTTGCAGTCACTTGATTCCTTTCTTTGCAACAACCTATACTATGTTGACATCAATGACAACACCACCAACTCATTCATACTTGCAACAATCTCCCCCTTTGTCACTGATGGCAACACATGATGTGAAAAAACACCAAAGACACAAAACACACTCTCCTTTATTTTTTAGATTAGAAAACCTACACAACATTTCCTGCACTCTCTTTTCCTTGCAATAATCTCTCTTTCACATGACTTTCTCTCCCCCTTTCTATTTTTCGCATGACTATCTCTCCACCTTTGACATCAATGGAAAAGAAGAAAACTTCTACCATATGTAGCTCTGATCACTCCCCCTTAGGAGTGCACCCATTTCATACTGCAACAATGATACTTCCTACTCCCCCTGAGGAGTAGGCCTTAGTCATCAGTCTAAACAAATAAAGAATCTATAGATCCATTGGATTTATGCACCTCCATGTGCACATAGTTTGAAGAAGGAGGGGTAGAGACCCCCAACTTCTCCTTGAGATACTCAAAATTATCCTTCAAAAGAGCCTTAGTAAATATATCAACAATTTGATCCTTTGTAGACACATATGCAAGCTTGACTTCATTCTCCAACACCTTCTCTCTGAAGAAATGATATCTAATAGATATGTTTTTCCTTGAATGCATTACTGGATTCTTTGAAATATTTATTGCACTTGTATTATCATAGAAGATAGGGATAGGCTCATCACACATCACTTCTATGTCCTTCAATGTTTGCTTCATCCATAATACCTATGTGTAGCAAGATTTTGTTGCAATGTACTCAACTTCTGTAGTGGATAAAGAAACTGAATCATGTTTGTTGCTTAGCCATGAAACCAATAATCCACCAAGAAAGAATGCACCACTAGTTATACTCTTCGGTCATCTAGACAACCAGCCTAATCTACATCAGTGTAAGCACTCAAAGTAAAATTAGTATCCTTAGGATACTGCAAACCATAATCTAGAGTTCCTTTTAGATATTTGAATATCCTCTTCACAGTTGTAACATGCGTTTCTTTGGGTTCTGCTTGAAATCTAGCAACTAAACATACTACATGCATGATATCTTGTCTAGTAGTAGTAAGATATAACAGTCCACCAATCATAGATTTTTACATGCTTTGATCAACTTTAGGAGATTTGTTATTCTTACTCTTTTTGCATCTAGTCACCATATGCGTACAGACCGGTTTGGAGTCATCCATTCCAAACTTCTTCAACAACTCTTTGACATACTTTGATTGTGAATGAATATTCCCTTATCAGTTTGATTTACTTGAATTCCAAGAAAGAAATTCAACTCACCAATCATAGACATTTCAAACTCTTTTTTCATCTCCTCTACAAATTTCTTGCACATACCCTCATTCCCTCCAAAGATAATGTCATCAACATACACAACCACTATCAACATTTTGTTTCCTTCAACCTTAAAATAGAGATTATTGTTTGTAGAGCCTTTGTTGAACCTTTTTTTGTGTCAAATACATGTCCAACCTTGCATACCATTCTCTGGGAGCTTGTTTAAGTCCATATAATTCCTTTTTAAACTTATAGACCATGTCCATTTTATTCAATAACTAAAATCCCTTTGATTGTTCCATGTAGACTTCTTCTTCCAATTCTCCATTCAAGAATGTAGACTTAACATCCATTTGGTATACTTTGAAATATTTTTGAGCATAAAATGCAAAGAACGTCCAAATAGCCTCCATTCTTGCTACTAGGGAAAATGTCTCCTCAAAGTCTATTCCTTTAACCTGTGAATAACCTTTGCATACAAGTCTTGCTTTGTTTCTTACTACTTCACCATTCTCATTCAACTTATTCCTAAACACCCACTTTGTACCAATTATGTTCTTGTTTGGAGGTCTAGGAACCAATTCCCATGTCTAATTTTTCTCTATCTACTGCAATTCCTCTTTCATCATAGTTCTTGTAGCCTCTTGTACTATCTGGTTCTTTCTCTCAACAACTCCATTTTGTTGAGGAGTTCTAGGAGCAAAAAAATGTCTCTTTATACCATGCTCTTCAAAAAACATATTAAACTCACTAGAGGTGAATTCTCCACCTTTGTCAAACCTTAAGCATTTGATTTTTAGGTTCACTTCATTCTCTACCATAGCCTTGAACACTTTAAATCTATCTAGAGATTGAGCTTTCTCCCTAATAAAAGTAACCCATTTCATTCTAGAATAATCATCAATCAAAAGCATAAAATACCCATCACCATTAAGAATTCTTGTTCTTGTGGGATGGACCACAAAGGTCTATATGAATCAATTCCATCATTCTAGTAGTTGATTGTTCTTTTCCTTTAAAGTTGCATCTTGTTTGCTTTCCCAACTGACAACTTCTGCAAATAGTATTGGTAGGCTTTGTGATTTTGGGTAGATCTCAAACAACTTCTCTTGAACTAATCCTGATCAGATTGTCAAAGTTTACATGTTCCATCCTCTAGTGCCACAACCAACCTTCATTAACTTGAGATACAAAACACTGAACATCAACACCCTTCAGCTAATAAATTTTTCCATATGTTCTTCTTCCTGCTACAACCACAATTCCAAACATTTTTCTGATCTCACAGGTATTATCCTAAAATGCAAGCTTAAATCCTTTGCTACAATTTTTTCCAACACTCAAGATATTATTCCTTGGGCCCTTAACATAATATACATCATTAGTACTATGTTTTCCATCAAAACTAATTGTTCCTTTTCCAACAATATTTGCACTAGAATGATCTCCAAACATGACTAATCCTCCACCATACTTTTCAAGTTTAGTAAACTTACTTTTGTCTCTAGTCATATGATTTGAACATCCATTGTCAATCACCCAATAGTCCTCATCTTGTCTAGCATGAAAGGAAGTAACCAGAGTACCTTCCATCTCATTATTCTTGTTCTCTAGACCATATTCCCTTGCACATCTTCCATGGTTAGTAGACACAAATTTATTTTCCAAGGCTAGAAACAAGCATTCATCTTTATCATCCTCAAAATCAAATTCATCATCAGAAATTTCAGCATCTTCTCTAACATAATACAATCTCTTGAACTTTTTGTCCTTTTTGTCTTTATTATCTATGTTCTTCTTTCTATTAGGACATCTTGAAGCATAGTGATAAATATTTCCACAACTGAAACATTTAAAAGGTAACATACCTTTGTACTTACCAGTACCTTTCTTCAATTTCCTTGTAAATTTTGCTTTCAACTCCTCTAAACTATCATCATTTAGATCATCTTTAGTCTTAGTAGCTTTTAAGGTTGTTTCAGTTTTCTCCTTTCTTTTCCAAATTTCCTCATCTCAAATGCAGTCAAGGTGCCAAATAGTTGTTCTTTAGTGAATTTCTTAGGATCATACACTTCCTCAATAGTTGAGACCTTGTCACTATAGCTCTCTAGTAGGGTCATCAAAATATTTTCTATTACATCTTCATCTATCAGAGTACCACCTTTATTTTTGAATTCATTTGCTGCAATATCAGCCCTCTGAAAGTAGCTTGCAATGTCTTCACATTCTTCCATTTTTAAGTGCTCATATTTGTGCTTTGTTGTTAACTTCTTTGATAATTTGACTCTATCATTTCCTTCATAGATATCTTTAAAATTTTCCCACACTTCATAAGTAGTGCCTAAAGAAATAACTTTTTTCTATTTATTCTTAGATAAAGCACTATAGATTACATACCTTGATTTTTCATTCTCCTCATAGGTAGAAATCTCATCTGCAAAAGAAGGACCAGTTGTTGGCTCAACATATTTTGTCTCAACAAATTTCCAAGTCTTGAAGCCAAGAGGGATCAAGTAACCTCACATTTGCACTTTCCAATCACTATAGTCAAATCCATCAAACAAAGGGATTTCCAATTTGTGCGCCATTGGATCTACCTCAAGCGGTTAAGCTCTTCTCCGAGGAACCAAAGCTCTGATACCAATTGTTGAAAGGTGCAAGACAATTGATAGGGGGTGAATCAGCTTTCACCAATCACAAACACAAATATCAAAAACTTATCAATCTTCACATCCACTTTATTTTGTTATTAAGTATGAACATGAAATACAAATAACAGAGAGCAATATCAACACAAGAAACACCAGATTTACGGGGAAAACCCAATAAGGGAAAAACTATGGTGAGGATTAACTCACAATATAAAGTAATTCCAAAACTGATTACAAAGAGGCTCACTGCCCAAAAGGACTCACTGTCCGGATACAAGGCTCAATGTCTATGGATAGGACTCACTGTCCAACAAGGAGACTCACAACCTATAGATATGAAAGATAACAGAAATATCCACCACAAAAAATTACACACATCCACAGCCTTGATCAGAGAATTGTAGACACCATCAACTCACTACTTTCAGGAGTCAAACACATTAAATTACTACTACCTCAACTCACTTTCACAAAACTCTTGCTTCTCACACTTGTGGCTTCATTACACACTCAATCTTTAACATCTTGACTTGTATTTATACCATCTTCAACCTTAGAAAATTTCTCCAAGGTCAGCTACACACACTTCATATTACAAATTCAAAATAGGTTGACAACTCAACATCCCTACAGTGGAAGAGAATGAGAGAGGACCAAACCAACACTTAACCAAGACCCAAACCAACATCTTAGATCAATCATATGCTTCCTTAATTGATACTTATCCTTCACATGACGTGTAGACACCAAGTTGGCCAAACCTAATGGAAACATAAATGAAATTTGAAGTACACACTTCCTCAACAAGAAGATAACATGTAGAGCACATAACATGCTTCATCATACACTAGAACACATCTTAGATTCCTTCATATTCATCTAGAGCTAATGCAACAACCTTCATACACATAACACTTCCCATCAGTCCATTCAGACTATACAGACACACATAGGAACTTTGAAACTCACCTTCTGGAGCACCAAACCATGAACACCTTTGATAGAACATAGATAGTATCATTACAAGCCTTCATCCAAATCTACAAGACTTGAAACAAACTAGTGGAGGACTGCAGAGCAGCTACATTTCTCCCAGTCCATAGAAAAACAACTCTTCCAGACCAGTTCACAAATTGGTGAACACAACTTCCACTCTTCATCATCCCAAAAGCTACAATCCAAGATATACCACCCAAGGATTCCCAAAAACAACACTTCAGATTTTCACAAGCATAAGATCAACACAGAAGAAATGTGGAGCACATACTAAAGCAAATTTTGAATGCACACACAACTATGTCTTCACTATTTCTCAAAAGATCTTGGTAACTCATCATATCAGGACACCTACAACACCATAAGATAGCTCCATGTACTCACAACATATCAATAGTATCTCAACTATACATGCACAATTTGTAGTCACTTGATTCCTTTCTCTATAACAGCATTAATGACAACACCACCAACTCATTCATACTTGCAAAAAATTCCCAATGTCATCACCCCTTACCTTAAAAATGTAAACCTAATGATGAAATTTCACCACTTCCACCTCACTCATTCCACCTGGTTGTGTCTTTTCATGTAGGTGGAGGAATCTTTGTCAAGGACATGCACGGGCTGCATGGACATCTGCACGTCCTGGTGTCATCCTAACAGGATTTGTGCCTCTAGAATCCATAGAGGCATTACACTTCTCCATTGGTCACAAAGTGTAATGTCTCCTTCTTCCTTGACCGATGAAAAATGGGTCTTTTGCCTCCCTTTTCTAGTTCAAATCTATCAACTCACATTCTTTCACTCCTCCACTCTCTCCACTCTTACTGACATAATTCTTACTCATTCTCACTTGCTATGCTCATTCCATAGCTTCTACACTACCTCCTCTTAGCTGCAAGCTGTTGGTTTTGATTCCTACACTATGTTCTCATTGCAACAATGCTACCATTAGAGACTCTCAAGCTTCTTCCTTCCACTACTTGCCTTGAGTGCTTGTAGCTACTAAGGTGATATTGTTCATTGTTGCTCACTCTTTCCATCATCTTGGTTATCAAGTAACGTACTAGTTGTTTGTGCCATTTACTTGGCTTCTACTTTCCTTTATTGATCTCTAATATTTGTAGTTATCTGGTTGTCCATGGAGGCGAGAACACCAAATTAGGGGATTGACTAAGGTAATCTTCTAAAACAACCCCAATATTTTTCCATCTCCTTATGTGTAGGTGGTGTTTTTAAAGTGGAGCTATTTGAAGATTCAATTTGTGGGTAAAAGGTTCATTTTATCACCCTCCTTGTCATTTTTGCAATAGTTTATCCCTTAGTCTTATTTTTTCATATTCTTTGTTTCTATCCCTTTTATTCTCTATTAAAATATAAATATCATGTAGTCAGGTAGTTAGTGGATTTCCCTATAGTTTTTTCTTGCGTTCTAGACCTCTGTCCATATGAATTTCAGCACACCCCTGAGATGCCAGTGTGTCGCATTGGATTCTGAGGTCCACCTTGCCATCCTTCAATAGTGAGCTTTCTGGGTAGCAAGTTGAATCCTAACAATTGGCTCTTATGACCCCGTAAGCATTCAGTTTTAGCAGAAGGAAAGCGACAACCTATTTCCCTTCCTTTTTAGCTAAGTACCTTGTCCTTTTTTTTTTTTTAGCAAACTTGAGGTAGTTGAGGGAAACCTATTCCTTATGACTCTTTTGTGACCTAAAGACCCCAGGATGATGGATCCCCCTTCTATATATTTTTTTGAACCTGACATGAACTATTTCAATTTTGTCCCTTGGTATCAAAGAAGCTTCACTCATGTCTTAGGCATGTTGAATTTTTGTGTGTTGCAGGGCATACATCCTTGCAACCCAATATATGACCCCTAGCTGTGTAGTTAGAAAGGATATTAGATATTTAGGAATGAAATTTAGATAGGTCACTAACCCATCTCTCAATCCCTTATGTTCATTGAATCTGTTCCACCTGTGTACGTAAGTAGGGTCTCATTCACACGTATTCCTTCCCCTTAACCTATGAATGGATCACAAAACATAATTGTAGACATCTAAAATTGACCTAACACTTATTGCACATCCTAAATGACATTTTCTCATCATTGACATCATTATCACTTAATATCAGTGCATTTCATTACATTATTTAATTAATTCACTTTTTCAAAATTTTTGAAAAATTAAATGAATTTTGTTTAAATAATAATCCCTAAAAACCCTTATGTCCTCTATTAATTGAATAATATTACATTATTTAATTAATTCATTTTTTCAACATTTTTGAGTAATTAAATAAAATTAATTTATTTTATTTAGTCCTAATCTAACTTTATTCCTCCTGATTAATTAAATAACATCAATTATTTAATTGTCGCTAATTCACTTTATTCCCCTAAGTCAATTAAATTGTTAATACTTAATAGTTTAATTAACCCCCCTTTCCCTTAAACATGAATAATTGAATAAATTATTCAAAACATTATCCAAAAAGTCAAATAAAAAAAATACAACTTTGTTTGCAAAAGTCAAACTTGATTTGCACATTCACCTCAAAACATTAATTAATTGAATCAATTAATTAATTATCCTCACCCACTTCTATGATTGAGAAAATTATGATCCCCTGATTGCTCACTCTGATTGGCTTTCTAATCCATCTATTTCCTAACAAATCAATCTATTCTTCAATTCCATAGATTATTCAATCTATTCCCTCAATCCCATTCAACACTCAAATGATTTCTTCAATCACACTAATTGCGTAATAAAAATGCACAGATTATTCCCATCTAAATCCTCTCAATAGCTTCAAACTGTTGATCAATATATTCTACTATACAATCTTGAGCATTCATTTCAAAACACAAAATTTATATAACCTCATTTCTCCTCAAAAGTGATCAAAGAATTAACATATTTTGCACAAAGAAGTAATGCAGAAATCACAATCGACCTTTTGAAGCTTTACACATATCTTTGATCAATGACATTGCACATTCTTGAATCTTTTTCTATGCATAATGGAGGCTTCGCATTGATACGAACAATCCAACATCTTTGTGAATACACTTTGACAAGTGATGGTAACGCTACTTTGGTGAATTAATTTATGCTTTTTCTCTTTATATTTCATTTCTTCGTAGTTTCATTTCATGGGTAATGGGAATGAATCATTTTTTTTGTTTGTTTAGATTAGTTTCCATTCATTCAATTTGATTACATCACACTCCCGAATTTCCCCTTACACATTTTGACATGCCTAGTGGGACCACAGTCCTTAGCACTAATTGTTTTATGAGCAAATTTTGAAGATGTAGGTTCCAAAAACGCACTGGAAAAGTTTTCACATATAGGCTACAGGAATTTTTCGCAGTCGATTTCACGTTTTTGCAGCACTTGACTTTTTTCTGGCCGCTTTTGATGTTTTGGTGCTTTTTCCAAAATGATAGGGGTGCACTTAATTTTTTCATCCACTTACGCTTAAAAATAGAAGCCGCTTTTGAGTTTCTTATCCATACTTGTTTTCTAACAAGGCCACTTCTGCTAAAAATTTTCACTTTTGCTCTATCAAATTTTATCCAAAATCTGCAAGTCATGTTTTCAATTTCTAATACTATCGGTCATTTGGTGTGGGTGTTTGACAGGTGTTAATGTTGTTTATGTAGCATTTGCAAAAATATAGCATGTGTTTTATCTAATAAAAATTAACACGTTTATTGCAGAGAAGGAAATGGTTGAAGCTTTTAATTTTTCAAAGCTTTCATAGTTAGAAAACTTCAATTTAGTGCTATAAAAAGAACCCCACAAATCCAAACGCTTTCAATTGGTGTTCTAAAATGAACTTTTCAAAGCTTTCTAGCTTAGAAAAATTTCAATTGGTGCTCTAAAATGAACTTTTCAAAGCTTTCTAGCTTACCAAAATTTCAATTGGTGCCCTAAAATGAACTTTTCAAAGCTTTCTAGCTTAGCAAAATTTCAAATTGGTGCTCTAAAACAAAATTTTCAAAGCTTTCTAGCTTAGAAAAATTTCAATTGGTGCCCTAAAATGAAATTTTCAAATCTTTCTAGCTTAGAAAATGCTCTTCATTGGTGCTATAAAAGAACCCCACAAATCCACACGCTTTCATTTGGTGTTCTAAAAAGGATTTTTTCAAAGCTTTCTAGATTAGAACAAATAATTCCTTTTGGTGCTCTAAAAAATGTTCGCTTTCAACCAAACGCTTTCATTGTGTTGATGAATGCACGATTTTCTTTTGTTGACCATTAAGACATGGCTTTAGAAACACTTTAATTGTTGCTTAAAAATGAACAAATATATTTTGGTTGTACATTGTGATAATTCTTGAAGTCTTAAGAGATTTAAAATTGGTGCACATAAAAAGAACAAATTGCTATCTTGTACACACTTTCATTTCATTTCAAATTATTTTATTTTACACTTTATTTTTATTTTTTTTGTTTTTTTGAGGCTTAAAATGAACATGCAATTAAGAGTATTATGTGTATTTTGTGCTTGGAAACTAGGTGTCTATCGTCTCCCCTTGCGCCTTTTGTCAATCTTGGGTGATGAAAAGCATCTTGAGTTTAGCATGTGTTTACATTTCAAAGCATACCTTTAGAGGGCCTGCCTCTTGACTTGTGAGAGGGAATGACCCAAGCGGTACTTTTTTTTGGTCCGCTATATAAATAACTGTGGTTGTGATGAAAATCATCAACCACTTGGTGTGGATGTTCTATATCAACAAAAGTCTCGCCTAGTATTCATGAGATATGTAAAAACCCGTCAAGTTTGGGAGGCCTCTTAATTGAGTGAATCACCACATGTATAGACACCAGTAAAAAATCCTAAAACATGAAGAACCAATGTTGTAGAAGCCACCTCTTTTCAACCAAAAAAATTCTTTGAATTGGTGCATTAGAACTTTTATTATGAGAAGTTACTTACCAAGTCTGACTTATGGCTAATCTTAAAACACTCTCCATTCATTGCATGTAAAATCATCCCTTTGGGGCATGAGGTAAGCCCACCTAAAAGGAAGTGTCTATCCCTAGGGTGTAAATTTTTTTCATGAATGAAAATTTACAAATCTATTCAGTTACTTTGAAACATCAAAATTTGCGCTTGAATTAAAATAAACACATCAAAACAAGCATTTAACACGGTTCTCAAACTTCAAACGCTTTTGACTTAGTACAAATCCTTTGAAAAGAGCCCTATATTTACACTCATTAAGGATATCCTAAAACAATATCCCTAAAGGTTTCCAAATATCTAGGCTCATATTTCAAGTAGCATAAAGGATGAAGAAAATATTGGAAACTATGACTTTTGTAAGGAAATCTAGGAGCACATCTTATGAAAACTCCAAACAGTAGTGCCTTCGGTAACTTTAATTTCAATTAGATTACCTCAAAGACATGTACAACTATGTCCTAAAGCGGAAACAGACACAGTTATTTCCCACATTAATCCTTCTGAGAAAAACACATGTAAATTCAATAGCAAGCAACAACACAGATGAAAAATGCTACAAAAAATAGAACACAAAGAGTTTATGTGGGGAAAACCCTTTCAGGTAAAAAACCCCACTCTCCAAAGTTCAATCCATTGTATTATTCAGCAACAGAAAGTTACAATACAGTTTTAGGCTCTTAGCCTTTTAGAGATTACATCTTGTTCATTATGGATACAACTGGTAGCAAACTCTCCCAGAGAGATCATCCATGGCATTCATGATCAAGAGAGATTCGAGTACAACTCTGCCTCTCTCTTCCTCTGCTTCGACCTCATGGCCTCAGCCTTTCGGCCAACCACTCGGCCCTCACTATCTCTCTTTGGCTCTCAGCTCTTCCTGTACTCTTACCAGCACTCACTTTTAGAACGTTCAATGCATACGTATATACATTCGTTCTCATCTTCCAACTTTCGGATCACAATCTCCAGCTCAGCATCATTATCGTCGAAGATGTTTCCATTTCCTCATGTAGATTTTTCCATTTCAGACAAAAATGGTCGCAACAGTCTCACAGCAAATGGTTCACATTCTGCTCTCTGATTGGTCCAAGTCGTGCCACGAAGGACAGACTTCACTCGATCAAACATCGATCAACTTGTGTCGCATGTCGGTGAGACACTAACCGTGTCTCCCCGATGCCATAGAGCCCATATCATCTTTGTTGCCAAGAGTCTTCACTATCGGCAAGACGTTACACTGAGTCCAGAAAGCTATCGCTCAGACTTCCCCTTGTCGCCAAGACATCTTACCGAAGTTTCCATCAGCAAGACTATCATCTTTCACCAAGACATTGCACCGAAGTTCCCAAGTCACATCGACCTCAACATTCTCATTGGCGAGACAATCGCCATTCGATGAGACAACATACTGATGTTCAAAGGTCACTCTAAAATTCCCAACAGTCAGCAAGACTTACCGCCCTTCATTGAGAGATCATACCGAGCTTTCAAGTCATACCGAACACCAAGAAACAGTCGGCAAGACTTATCACTTTCACTGAGAGGTCATACCGACATCAAGATTCCCATCGGCAAGACAAACACTCTTTGCCAAGACTTCATAACGAGCTCATCATGTTATATCGAAACATCCCAGTTGGCAAGACATATCACTTTTGCTGAGACGTTACTCTGAAGTCTTCAAGTCATACCGATTTAGCAAGACTTTCCACATTCAATAAGACAACATACCGAAACACATGTTACACTGAAGTCTCCTATCAGCCAAACTTACCATTGTCGCCAAGAGGTTACATTGAGCCTCTTATGTTACACCACAGCCATTGGTGAGACCAACACCTATCACCAAGACTTCATGCCAAAGTCTCCAGGTTATCCCGAGCCTACCTTTCGCTGGGATTCATGCCGAACACATCCCACACCGTCGGTGAGACAAATTCCCGTCGCCAAGAGTTCTTACCGAACTCTTTCATTACTTCGATGACTCCATATGTCTATCGGCGAGACATCTTTCTGTCGCCAAGACTTCATACTGAAGTCTTTGAGTCACCGCGAAGACCCCAAGTGTATCCCTATCGGCAAGACCTTCCATTGTCACTGGGACTTCTCCCCAAGACCCTTGTGTTACTCTAATAGCCATATGCTATTAGTGAGACATTCCTCATCGATATGAGTCATATCGAACATCCAAGACTCTCCTCGACACCCGAGAAGAACATTATGTCAACCAAAGGTCTCCACTCGACAAAAGGTCACAGCGAATACATCTAGGTCACAGCAATAGACTTCATTCAGCAAGACATCAGTTCTGTCTCAGCATCATGACCAAAACACAAGGTTATTAAACTACCAGCCGGCCAGACAGCATGAATGTATCAATGACCATGCTTTCTCAGAGGTTTCATCCTATGAGATTGAGGCATATTTTACAACAATCTCCCACTTGACGAAGATCACAAAGGCACCTCCAAAGCAACCAGGAACTAAGATCACACTAACTCCACCAGTTCAAACCCCACAATACTCAAGACACCCAATCAACATGATTCAACAGATAACAGTCCACCAGACAATCTGCAACAAAGACCAGGCATCCAACTGCAACTCACTATCCAAAAAAGCAACCGATCATAGCCTTCTAGGAAACCATATAGACCTCAAACATGCTCTCATTCTCCATCAAGAATTCAGCTCCAACATCCAAGATGTCCACCATTCAGGCAACAATCTTGTCATCTTCCAACATGACACCTATGGAAGAAGGATACAAAGCCAAGGTGTATAAGCACCATTCCAACGAACACAAGCAAAAGATCCCAGTGATATCACTGAGAAGATACTGCTACTACTTCACTATGCTCAAATGCTATATAGAAGCAATATCAACTTCAAAGCTTCAATCAGAACACAACCATGAAGTCTTATCCAGAAACAAGAAACTAAACATTAGCTAGAACAACAAACAGACTGACTACTTCCATCCAACTGATAAACCCACGTGACTGGAACTAGCACCCACAGCTCGTGGTATTCCATCCAATCACACATACCTCAAAGGTATCAGCATTAGTAAACTCATGCCACTCCATTAATAGCAAATACAAGTTCCAAGTGCTAACTAGTCAAAGAAGACAAAAAACACAACAAGAACTCCCACTGTCCGAGTAATCTAGATCTGAAAGATCAAAGGCATTACAAGTCTACCAATAACAGCACATAGAAAATGTAACCATGTAGTGCCAAGGAAATATCCACAATGATATGCACATCCTACAACAAACCACTACAAGAGACATTTCTCTCACCACAAACCTTCATAGCCATAGAGAGAAACTTTACACATCATCTTCCTGTAGAACATCCTTATACATACACTCCTAACAGCCAGCTATGTCAAGAATGATCTTCTTCATAACCCAAAAGAGAAACCTTAACAACATCCATCTGTTCAATCACCAAGATCAAACCAAGTTAACAAACAACATGGATGTAAGCATCTCTAAGAAGATCAAGCTAGTTCATTTCCCATTTTAGGAAATCAGACCATACAACATCTCCTACCAATTCTCTTCAGTAAATGACATAACACAAAAGCTCAAGGAGATAAAACAAACTGTACAACTTCCACTATGAATCCTCCAGAACCAAATGTTAAACAATAATTCAAGATCCATATCATGAAAGTAGACATAAAACACATCTAAAAAATACAAAGGGCCAAATACCTCTCAGATAAACTACCGAGCAGACCAAGAGTGGGAACGAGAATACTCCTTCAAGATATACAAGCCATTATGACTAATCCAAGAGCTATCTCCTCATAGGTCTCTTATTGAACTCACATTCAACCAAGGTGTAGGCTTCTCAGACTTTCTGCTAAAAAACTTTAACAAGAGTAACAAGCAACAACACTTCTCTCATAAGAGAAAAAAAACCTCACCTTATTCTTCATGTATCCATGAGTACTAGCAACTGATCATCTCATGCTAAACTTCAACTGCATTACTGCACTATCATGAAGTATCAAGCAAGTAATCAAAGCACTCAATACACAAAGAATTACCAGATCACTGTCAAAGCTCCAATCATTTGAATCAAGAACTTATCATGACATCATGATCTACACATCCCCATAGGAGATACCATGCTCCAAGTGACTTCACCATTGTCTCAAGTAGAATGCACAATGCCAAAACTCCAGTGCACAAACAAGAGTATACCATGGCATAAAGCAAATAGACTTTAAAAAAAACATCACCTGTCAAGCACCACCAACACCTTAGCCAAAGACTCCAAGCATCCTCCATGGTTCCAAGATGTTGTACATCTTCAAATAATGTTCATGTAAATGCAAAAGAACCCTTTTGCAGCAACAGGATCCCAAGAAACATCTGCAACACTAAAGAAGACCATTCACCACCATGTGATGAATCCACAGTCACTGCTAGAGCTCCCACTAAAACATGACACCTGAGCTCTCCAAGTAACATGACCACCTACTTCAGGTTCCCATAACCGACCATTCAGGTACTTAAGAATATCCATCCTCTCATCTCAAAATAGTCACACCAATGCACAAGTGACCACAGACAAGGCCAGCTAACAAGTCTTCCTATGCAAAGAATCAACCTCGTGGATAAAGATAGTCCACATCCAAGTTATCACACTGCAGCCAATGGGTAGCTAAACCACCAACTGCATAACTCGTAGATCACAACCATCGAACATGCAAACCCATTATCACATTGAAAACTGCAACACTAAGATATCAAAGAGAATAACCACATGGGAAACATGACTCAAATGCCAAATCATGCCAAATCTAATTTTCCAATTATGTCCACAATGAGCACCATAATCAAGGAACCCACAAGCATTACCACAAGAATGCTGAGTGAAAAAACACTTACCAACACTCCCATGTAGAGAAAGAGTCATACCTCCTCAAAACCATGCACCAAGCATGCATGCAAACCTGTAACTATCTCATCTAGCAACACCCAAAAAGGCCAGTGTCTAGACAATAGCTTAACAACAACTCCACATGATCACAAGTTTTGCTTAACCATGTAAAACTTGCAAAACCATAGAGCCATGAAAGTACAAATCATCCTTAGAAAGAAAACAACAATTCAAGAGAATCCAGGCCCCTTTCAGGCAAACTTTAAACCACCACCATGTACATGCATCCAAGAAAGAGAGAAAGGCTATTTCAAAAGCTTGCAAATCATCTAATGATTAACTCCATAGCCTTCAAGCATTCGAGGTTAATAGGAAACAGTGTTTTCCAACATCAGGAACCACCACCTAGCATAAGTACTCTCTTCCATGACTAAGAAACAATCTAGGCTTCTCCATCTCACCCAGGAGCCTGTCACACACACACACCAATATGAAAGCTTTACTGCTACACAGGCACAGAGTAGGAAAATCCACCTCATACTCCAAGGTTATACCTCTACCAGCCAGGAGACATAGATCACAACATGATCAACTCCCTTTTCCATCTTGACCATCCTTCAAGCTGCATGATGTCTTAGAATACCACAAGGCTTCCACTCATCAAAGGATCAATACATCAATCCATTCCTCCAGATTTCTTCCAGCCTATCAAGTTAAGAAATCTTCACAAGAGAAATACCCATAACCAACATCCAAAACCTGGCTCTGATACCACTTGTAAGGAAATCTAGGAGCGCATCTTATGAAAACTCCAAATAGTAGTGCCTTCGGTAACTTTAATTTTGATTAGATTACCTCAAAGACACGTACAACTATGTCTTAAAGTGGAAACAGACACAGTTATTTCCCACATTAATCCTTCTGAGAAAAACACATGTAAATTCAACAACAAGCAACAACATAGATGAAAGATACTATAGAAAACAGAACACAAAGAGTTTACATGGGGAAAGCCCTTTCGGGTAAAAAACCCCACTCTCCAAAGTTTGAGCCATTGTATTATTCAGCAACAGAAAGTTATAATATAGTTTCAGGCTCTTAGCCTTTCAGAGATTACATCTTGTTCATTCTGGATACAACTGGTAGCAAACTCTCCCAGAGAGATCATCCATGGCATTTATGATCAAGAGAGATTCCAGCACAACTCTGCCTCTCTCTTCCTCTACTTTGACCTCATGGCCTCAGCCTTTCAGCCAGCCACTCGGCCCTCACTATCTCTCTCTGGCTCTTGGCTCTTCTTGTACTCTTACCAACACTCACTTTTAGAACGTTCAATGCATACGTATATACATTCGTTCTCATCTTCCAACTGTCGGATCATAATCTCCAACTCAGCATCATTACGTCAAAGATGTTTCCATTTCCTCACGTAGATTTTTCCCTTTCACACAGAAATGGTCGCAACGATCTCACAGCAAACGGTTCACATTCTACTCTCTGATTGGTCCAAGTCGTGCCACGAAGGACAAACTTCACTTAGTCAAACATCAATCAACTTGTGTCGCATGTCAGTGAGACACTAACCATGTCTCCTCGATGCCACAGAGCCCATATCATATTTGTCGCCAAGAGTCTTCACTATCAGCAAGACGTTACACCGAGTCCAGAAAGCTATTGCTCAGACTTCCCCTTGTCGCCAAGACATCTTACCAAAGTTCCCAAGGTCACATAGACGTGAGCTTTTCCATCGGCAAGACTATCGTCTTTCGCCAAGACATTGCACCGAAGTTCCCAATTCACATCGACCTCGGCATTCTCATCAGCGAGATAATCGCCATTCGATGAGACAACATACCGATGTTCAAAGGTCACTATGAAATGCCCAATAGTCGGCAAGACTTACCGCCCTTCGCTAAGAGATCATACCGAGCTTTCAAGTCATACCGAACACCAAGCAACAGTCGGCAAGACTTATCACTTTCGCTCAGAGGTCATACCGACATCAAGATTCCCATCGGCAAGACAAACACTCTTTGCCAAGACTTCATAACGAGCTCATCATGTTATACCAAAACATCCCAATTGACAAGACATATTGCTTTCACTGAGACATTACTCTGAATTCTTCAAGTCATACCAATTCGGCAAGACTTTCCACATTTAGTAAGACAACATATCGAAACACATGTGTTACACCGAAGTCTCCTGCTAGCCAGACTTACCGCTATCACCAAGAGGTTACACCAAGCCTCTTATGTTACACCACAGCCATCGGTGAGACCAACACTTGTCGCCAAGACTTCACGCCGAAGTCTCCAGGTTATCCCAAGCCTACCTTTCACTAGGAGTCATGCCAAACACATCCCACATCATCAGTGAGACAAATGCCTGCCGCTAAGATTTCTTACTGAACTCTTTCATTACTCCGATGACTCCATATGTCTGTCGGCGAGACATCTTCCTGTTGCCAAGAATTCATACCAAAGTCTTTGAGTCATCGCGAAGACCCCAAGTGTATCCCTATTGGCAAGACCTTCCATTGTTGCTGGGACTTCTCCCCGAGACCCTTGTGTTACTCCAATAGCCATATGCTATCAGTGAGACATTCCTCATCGATATGAGTCATACCGAACATCCAAGACTCTCCCCGACACCCGATAAGAACATTCTATTGGCCAGAGGTCTCCACTTGACAAAAGGTCACAGCGATATACTTCATTCAGCAAGAAATCAACTCTGTCTCAACGACATGAGCAAAACACAAGGTTATTAAACTGCCATTTAGCCAGACAACATGAATGTCACAGCAACCATGCTTTCTCAAAGGTTTTAGCCTGTGAGATTGAGGCATATTTTCCAAAAACTTTAGCATTTTTGACTTCCACAAACATTGAGCTTTTGTGGAAAGAACTGTGCCTAAAGTTGTAGACATTTTAGGGTCAAATAAGTTTTTATTGTTGTGTTGCATGATATCACTTGCCAAATATCAACAACAAATCAAATAAAGTTATCCAAAACTACAAAATTCATCCAAAATGTTGCAAACACAGAAACTAGAAAATAAAATTGAACAAAGCCTACTTTTGCTTCTATTTTTGCCACAATTGACCAAAAACTAGCCACAGTTGACAAAAATCTGTCACTTTTTCTCTCTACTTATGACAATTACTAGTAAAAATCCACAGCTTTTGACAATCTGAGCACAATTGACTAAAATCTAGCCACAGTTGACCTTTTTGTGCCGCAATTGACAAAATTTATTGGCCGCAATTGACTAAGAAATAGCCACTTTTTTCCCAAAAATATTGTTTTCACCTGTGCAATTCACCAATTTGAAAAAATACACATAGAGGCCGCTTTTGAGAAAACAAGCCGCAATTTTTTTTATCTGGCCACACTTGACCATATCTATCTATAGTTGACTTTTTCAACTATTATACCACTTTTACTCTATTCTTTGGTGAAAATTAGATAACCAATTTAAAACTGGTTACAAATCCTTTGGATAAATGAAACAATTAGACTCCCAAAAATGTGTCATAATTTACATCAGTCCATCATCCATTTGCAAAATCAAACACCTCATCCCACTTTTAGAAATCAAAATCAAAACAAACAACTTGGATCATTCTTCACTCACACTTCTAAGATTTCAACATTTGCTTGAACCTCAAGGCTAGTTCAAGTAAATTTCTTGCAACACATCCTCTAGAAAAATAAGTGAAATATCGACCCAAGTCTTTCAACATTTTGAGTTCCAAAAATAGCGTCATCCCAAAACATTGCTCAAACCTTAGGGTCTTGAGAATCAAAAAAACCATATCAAAACACCAACATTTTCATCATTTTACCTTATGACCATTTGGAATTTGATTGCTCTAGTTCAACAACCAAACCTTACAGCAACCATTAGATAACCAAACTTTGAGCTAATTGAAGGAGAAAAAATAGACATAATCAGTAATTTAAGGAGCTTCATATTCAAGAAAAATGAAACACTAACCCAGTGGAGAAACACAACCAACATCCTAGATAAAGAGGAATGGAAAGTACATCTCGTGACCAGAAGGCCCATATTACCATCTCCCACATGGAAATAGACACAATACTTCAAAAATAGAAAATCCCAAAAAAAAAACACATTTTCATTTCCTTAAAGCAGAAAATCCCAAAAACAAAGCATTCTTTTATTCCATAGTTAGAAGTCCTCAAACATTCACAAAATCTTGGAAATTATTTATGACAATTACAAGATCACAAGATAGAAAAAACATTGAAGCAAACAAAAGCAACACTAGTATGCCCCCAAAAAACACCACAAACGATGAAAGTGGCCCATGGGGCTATAGGCCAAGCAACCTTGAAACACCTCAAAAGAGACCCACATTCAAGGAAACAGGAAACCAATCACCTAGTGAGGAAGATGAAATTCATAGACAACAAGAAGCCATGGATAGAAAAAAACAAAATCCCAAGGATATGGTTATAGAGGAGGTAGATAGTGAGGAGGAAATAAATGATGAAAAATTATTTCAACATTCTAACAATCCCAAGGTGCTCAAGTTGATGGACAAAATCCTAAGAAAGGATATGAACACTTACTTCTTCAAATTAGCACAAAGTGATGCTAAGTTTCCTATAGAATTTAACATAGAAGGCCTCAAAGATCCTCATCTCATTCCTTTAGGAGATAACTCAATTGTGATATAAATACCAAAACCATTGGAGATTCCAAACATTCCACCATTCTTCTCACAGGTCAAAGATCAATCAACAGACAACCCTTTATTTAAGAAACCGTCCCAAATTGAACAAGCGACAGTGGCCCAAAAATATCAAGGAGGTCCATCTCAATACATTCCACAAGGTAACAACCCACCAACAAGACAATACATGCCCTAAAACACTTCATTAATTGACCCTTCCCAAAATGTAAAAATTAACAAGGGTAATTTCTACAATAGTACCATCAACAAGGTGGGTCATATGGTCCCCTTCTCAATCAACAGTACCAACAACAAGGTGTGCCATAGGTTACCCTTTCCAATCAACAAGGTAGGCCACATGGTCCCCTTCCCAATCAATAGTACCAACAACAAGGTGTGTCATAGGGTACCCTTTCCAATCAACAAGGTGGATCACATGGTCCCCTTCCTAATCAACAGTACCAACAAGGTGTGCCACAGGGTACCCTTTCCAATCAACAAAGTGGGCCACATATCCCCTTCAAAATCAATAGTACCAACAACAAGGTGTGCCACATGGTACCCTTCCCAATTCATCCCATCAACAAGGTGTCTTGCCAATGCATTATCAAGGTAACCTTAAAAATAGTTTGCCCCAAAAACAAGGTGTGCCATAGGGTACCCTTCCCAATTCATCCCATCAACAAGGTGTCTCACCAATGCATTATCAAGGTAACCTTCAATACATCTCATCCAAAAAATAAGGTTTTATGTCAACACACTATCAAGGTACCCCTCCTCAACAACAACAAGGAGCTAACCCTCCTTACATTCAACAAGGAGCTAACCCTCCTTCCATCCAATAAGGAGCTAACCCTCCTTCCTTTCAACAAGGAGCTAACCCTCCTTACATTCAACAAGGAGATAACCCTCCTTATGTTCAACAAGGACCTAACCCTCCTTATGTTCAACAAGTACCTAACCCTCCTTATGTTCAACAAGTACCCAATCCTCCTTTCACACAACGAGGATTTAACTCTCCTTCCACCCAACATGGTTACTAGTCCCATACCTCCATAATACCCAACTTATGACCGAAACATGGTAGGAAAACAATTTTACTACACATAAGATCCACAAACGAATGTACCAAAAATAGAGGTGGATATGCAAATACAATCAATAAATCAAAGAATATCATACATGCAAATAGGGAAACCAAAGAGGACTTATACCCTTTAGGATATATGTCCATTTCCTTTTGATTGTTCCATTACTATGCTTCCTTTTCCAAAAAGCTTTGAAATACCAAAGTTTGACAAATAAAAAGGAAAAGGAGATCCAATAGAACAAGTGCAAGATTTCTCAGTATCATGCATGGAAGTCCAAAACAACGATTCATATCTAATGAGGCTCTTTCCATGTAGCCTTACTGGTCATGCTACGGAGTGGTTCTCCCATCTACCACCAGGAATTAAAATTTTTGATGAGCTAGCTACCAAATTCATAAACCACTTCTCATTCAATATAGAACAAGATGTCACCATCACGGATCTATACAAGATTAAACAGAGTCAAGGAGAATCCTTTACCTCCTATCTACAATGATGGAGACATAAAGCTAGTCGATGTAGGTGGCCTATTCCTGATAAGAAAATGGTAGACATATTTGTTTCCAATTTCCAAGCAGAAGTCAACTACCAACTCACCATGTTATGTCTCACAAACTTTGAAGAAATTATTGATAAAGGAATACACATAAAAAGGGCTCTCATAGCAAGGGTAGTGATCAAGCTAAACAACCCAAGATACAATTCTTCTAATTCAAATGAGAAACCTAAGGTTTGGTCCAAGAAGAAAAATGTTACAAATGATGGAGTAGTTGATGCTAGAGCAATGTGGAATGCACAAAATCCTCATGTAACTCAAAACAAACCTCAAGTTTCACAAACAAGCTATGCTCCTAATAATGCATAAAACAATCAACTTACCTATCCCCAAAACAATCAAGAGGTCAACCAACAAACAAATTGAGGAGGGAAACAAAGGCAATATGATCAACCAAGAAGGAATTTCATTGTGTTAAGAGAGCCACTCGAGATGATCATGCACAAACTAGTGCAACAAAACCTCGTCAAGGTCAACGATCACCCAAACTATGAGGAGCCAAGCTTCAAAACACCATGGTACAACAAGGACTTATGCAAGTTCCAAAAAATTAAAGGACATAAAAAAAATAGTTGCATGAGACTGAAGCACATCATACAAGACTTGATCGACAAGGGAGGAGTGGATATCAAACATCATCCTGGAAATAAAGACCTCCAGATATACACAAAACCAATACTGAACCATGCTAAGAAGAATGACAAAGGAAAGGACCAAGACTATCACAATGCTAACTACACTTATGGTGACACAATTCTAGGTACCCTCTCTCAAGCAAATGACACTATGGTAAATGTAGTGACTATACAAGGTAGGGACACTGAATGTAACATAACTACCCATTGAGGGAAAATTACAATACAAGGATCCCCACCTAAACCTGTAGCTAAGTCATCAAATGACTACACTATGTGGAATAGCTAAAAAAGACTCCCACTTTGATCTCAATCCTAGAACTGCTAAAATTATCACCCGTACATAGGGAGATACTAGAGAAAGCGTTAGAACCATTGGTCCCTAGTGACCTCAATATGGATTAGTTTCAAGCAATGGTTGGAAAAATCACAACCAATCATCTTTTAGTCTTTTCAAAGAAATACCTTCCACATAATTCATTTCACAACCAAGCTCTCTACATAGAGGTTTGTGTCCATAAAAACATGGTCAAAAGAGTGTTGATAGATAATGATGCAGGTCTAAACATTTGCGCCTTAAAATTTGGTAAACAACTAGGGTATTATGATGATGTAATAGGAAAAGGAAAAAGCATTACTATAGGGGCCTATGATGATCTTGAAAGAAATTATAAAGGAACCATCAAGCTTCCTGTTCAGATAGGATTGGAAACCACAGAAACAACATGCCAGGTAAAGGACCTTGAGTTTCCATATAACCTCCTTCTAGAATGCCTTTGGATTCATGCACTACAAGCAGTTCCCTCAACATTTCACCAATGTTTAAAGATTCCTCATGAAGGAAAGGAGGTTACATTATATGTTGATCTTGAACCCTTCCACTTTTGTACAAAATTGGAGAAGTATAAAAAATACAACATATACTCAACAATGACATAGTATTTCATTCATTCTCATATGTTAACCATTCCACACTACCATCAACCTTAATTAAACCAACATCAAGGAAGCAACCAAAAATTGAAACCAAGGTTCAAGTACTTGACAAGGATAATGGAAATGATCATTTCAATCAAGCATTTTGCATTGGAATGCTTCCACCAACACCCAAGGTTTATGGAGTCTGTAAGGAGATCAAATATGTTCAAACAGTAAAAATGATAGTCAAACCCATAATTTTTACCAAGTGGGTACATATGAAGGATGAAGAGATATCCAAAGAAGACTTGTTGTCTATGATCTACAAAGAGGGAAAAAAGGAACCAAAACACCCACTACCCCTTCTAATTGATCCTAGCAATAAAGGCTATCAGTTAGCTAAACAAAAGGGATCTACTAGAACAAGTGGCCTTAGGCTACACAAACAAGGCAGATGGGAGCCTATCATAGTGGAACAAAGAAAAAAGAACATGGGACTAGGTTATGGATCAATAGACATGGTTACTCCAAAAACTGGACATACCTCTCGTAAGAAATAAGCGCCTTCTACTAGCATTAAGACATTGGATACCCACCACCTTATAGACAATGAATTACCCATCAAGGACTTATTTGAAAGCTTTAGCATTGATATAGTCCCTACCCAACTTATCAAAACTAATCCTAGGGACTATTATTATTCTAGAATAGACTCTAATGAGTATGAATGGGATTCTCCCTCTTTTGTCACCTCTAGTGATGATGACCTAGACACCCAATGGGAGAATGATACCAGAGCCATACTAACCATCTCAAATACTTCTAAAATATTTGTAGATAATAATGATATCCTACCCCTTTGTTACCCAAAGTTGATAGATTGGGACCAACAACAACATACACCTATTTTGGATCAATTCCAAAATGATGAAGCAATCACAGAGTTTTTGGGACTTTGGACTAATATACCAATAGGAGATCATAAAGCAAGGTTCATCATGGAACTTGAACAAGAAGCATATTTTGGTGGGGAGCTTGTTTCCTCCAATCAAAAAATTGAAAAGGATAATGTAAAAATAAAAACGAGATTACCTAGAGAAAACCACAATGTGGCTCTATTAGATCCTAAAAAGAAGAAAACACATGATGAATTTGAAGGTGAAAATCTCTTCGAGGCACCTGAAGATGGAGGATTCAATCTCCCTATATCAAAATATCTAGATAATTTGACACTACTAGTGGAAGATGTTTAATCCATCAATGTTGGCACAACAGAGAACCCAAAGATCACATACCATGCATTGCCACTCGGTCCTGAAGAGAAAGTGAACTTCACAGTGTTCATCAACGAAAGAAAGATGAACTTTGCATGGACATATGCAGACATGCCAAGACTAGATCTAGCATTAGTTGTACATCATTTGGTTGTATTTCCTAGAGCTAAACCTATCATGCAGAAACTAAGGAAAATTCATCCTCAAATAGTAATGTTGATAAGGGTAGAACTAAAGAAGTTACTAGATGTAGGTTTCATCATATCAATTGATTATCCAGAATGGATATCAAATCTAGTACTAGTTTCAAATCCCACAAGGGGCATAAGGATCTATACAAACTTCTGAGACCTGAACAAAGCCTACCCAAAAGATGACTCCCCTCTTCCAAGTATATACATGATCGTAGATCTAACAGTAGGAAATAAGATGCTATTCATTAATGGATGGTTTCTTTAGGTATAATTAGATTAAAATATCCCCTAATGATTAGCATAAAATGGCATTCACTTGTGCTTGGGGGACCTTCTACTAGAATTTCATGTCATTCAGTCTAAAAAATGCAAGGGGAACCTACCAGCGAGTGATGACTATGATCTTACATGATATGTTACATACAACTATAGAAGACTATGTGGATGGCATACTAGCTAAATCCATCAAAAGAGAAGACCACTTGATCAACCTTGCAAAAGTGTTTGATAGGTTAGAACAGTATAACTTGAGACTCAACCCATAAAAGTGTGTATTTAGAGTAACATCTGGAAAGCTACTAGGGTACATAGTGTCAAGAAGGAGCATTGAAGTAGATCCTGCGAAAGTAAAAGCCATATTAGAAATTCCCCCACCAAAGACATTGAAATAGCTGAGAAGTTTACAAGGGAAGTTACAATCTATTAGGCGATTCATCATGCAACTGGCAGACAATTATCACCCATTCACCCATCTATTACATAAATACATTATATTCAAGTGGGATGGGAGATGTGATCAAGCATTCCATCAAGTCAAAGAGTACTTACTTACTCCTCTGGTCTTGATGCTTCCTATTCTAGACAAAGAAATGATACTCTATGTGTCACACAAGCAACATTGGGAGCTCTCCTAGAACAACTAGATGATAATAACAAAGAAAGAGAAGTCTACTACATCAATCAAACACTAGTGGGCTATGAGTTGAACTACTCACCCATAGAAAGAGCATGTCTCTCAATCATATTTGTGACATATAAGTTGAGATACTACATCTTAAATAGACAACAAAAGTTGATTTCAAAGGTAGATCCACTAAAATACCTATTAGCAAAAGTAGCTCTAACAAGTGGAATTGCTAAATGGGTAATGATTCTCAGTGAGTTCGACGTAGAGTATGTAGACAAAAGAGCCATCAAAGGAAATATCATAGTAGACCAACTAGCCGAAGCATTAATGGAAGATCACTAGCCTCTCATAGTAGACTTCTTAGATGAAAGTATATTGCTAACAGAACAGAAAAGCCATTGGACCTTATACTTTGACAGGTCCCACACTCAACATGGCTCTAGAGCAGGTATCTTATTTCTCACACCACAGGGAGATAGTATACCCAAGGCATACATAATCATTTTCCCATGTACAAACAATATCTCAGAATATGAAACCCTAATCGCAGGACTCAAGATGGCTATTGAATGGAGGATAAAAGAATTGTAGGTCTTTAGAGACTCTCAACTAGTAATCAGACAAGTGAATGATGAGTATCTAATAAAGGACAAGAAGTTGATGTCATATAAAAGGATGATGGATAGCTTCAAAGAATATTTTATCACCATCACTTTTGAATAGATTCCTCAGATCAATAACAAAGCAGCTGATACCATGACAATAATAGGTTCACTTCTCAATATTTTGTAGAATGTTCATAAGTATGAGTTCCTTGTAGAGCAATTACTCATACCAGAATTTGATATCCTAAAATCAAAACTAGTGTGTGTTGTTGTTGGTCCTAATTCACCATGGCACCAAGACACATTTGATTACATCCAACATGGTATCATACCACTTGACTTGACTACAACCCAAGAGAATACCTTCACCTGTAGGACTTCCTGAATTACAATCCTAGGAGATACTTTATATCGTCAAAGTTTAGATGGTATATGTTACTTCGATCTCTTAATGCAAAAGAAGCAAAAATTTCCTTACAAGAGGCACACGAATGTGTTTGTGGGTCCCACTCTAGTGGACCTAACCTAGTACAAAACTATTGAGAATAGGGTAGTATTGGCCCTCCATGGAACAAGAGTGTATTCAGTATTCCAAAAAATGTCATCAATTCTAGCAACATAGTGACATTGTTCACACACCAGCACAAGATTTGAGACCTATCACCACACCATGGGCTTTTCCACAATGGGAATTAGACTTGGTAGGTAAGATCTCTCCTGCTTCCTCTAACAGCCATAAGTTTATTATTACCACAACAAAATATTTCACCAAATGGATAGAAGCAATTCCATTGACCTACATGACTGAAAAAATAGATATCTAAGTTCATTCTAAATTATCTAATTTGTAGGTATGGAATTCCCCAAACGATCATAACAGAAAAAAAAAACCCCATTCAAGAACCAAGATTTCCCAAAACTTTGTTCCAAGTTCTCTATCCAACATAGATTCTCCATGCCTTACTACCCCCAAGGAAATGATCAAGTAGAATCATCTAACAAAACCATCCTAAAAATACTAAAGAAGACTACTAATGACATTGGTCGTGATTGAAATTTGCAACTAAACCCAGCCTTATGTGCTTACCGAACTAGTATCCAAACACCTACAGGTGCCACACCTTCCTCGTTGGTTTACGGATCGAAAGTTGTCTTACCTATCGAAGTCGAAATCCCCTCATTGTGAATATCACTAAAATGCATGGTTAGCAATGAAGAGTATCGAGTATCCAAATTAAATGATTTGGAACTCCTAGATGAAAGTATTTGAGCATGTTAAACCATCCTCATGTTTATCAGAATTAGGTCAATTGAAGCTATGATAAAAGGATCAGAGATAGAAACTTTCAGGTTGGTGACTTGGTACTCAAAGAGAATTAGAAGTTACAACTAAATCAAGATGGCAAAGGTAAGGTTTAACCCAATTGGTTAGGCCCATTCATTATCACAACAAGCTACAGTTCAAGAGCTTATCAGTTGGCTACTGATGAAGGAGAACCCTTAATCGAACTGTTGAATAGCAGCCACCTCAAAAATTTCTATACTTGAAGCATGTTAGAATACCCCAAGAAAAAGGGTAAAAAAAAATCAAAAAGATAAAAGAGAAAAAAAAGCAAGAATAATAGTAAAGAGAAATAAAATGTTCTTTTAGTGAAAACCACTTTGTGGTGCTTCTAGAGCATGTACCATAGTGAAAACCTGGTAAACATGCACTACATTTGAATAGAACTTGCATTGTTATCTATCAATGCTATTTGAAGCATCCACTCATTTGTCCTCTAATAAAATATATGTCCAACCATGGCTTGATGACTAATTCGGTATTGAACCTTGTTGCACCATCAACATCCATCTCTCCTAGGGAAGTTAGTCTTCTCTCAAAGTGGGGGAAACTTCTCAAAATAGGTAGTGGATTAGATCCTTGTGTGTCCCATCATGATCGAAAACTATCAAAAATTTAAAAAAAATAGAGAAATAACAAAATCAAAACAAAGTCAAAAACATCAAAAATCCCAAAAACATGTTATGCTTTGAGTCAACAGTGATCAAACTATGTGGTATATATGTGTACAAAATAGGCAAGGCTTATCAACCCCCGAGGTCGTAGGTCAATCCCCTTAGGTGTCTATTATGCTTTCTTTCAACTTAGTCAAAAAATTCAAAATTCAAAAACATTCGAAAAATATCAAAATCCCAAAAATATGTTACACTTTGAGTCACACCAGTCTAACTATGTGGTCTCTATGTGCACAATGCAGGCAATAATTATCATCCCCTGAGGCTGTAGGTTAGTCCCCTTAGGTATCTATCATGCTTTCTTTCAACTTAGTCAAAAAATTCAAAATCCAAAAACATTCAAAAAATAGAAAAGATCAAAAACATGTTCACATAAAACCAAGTGAACTACGAGCCTCTGCATGTACAATGTAGGAAAGGCTTATCTTTCATGAGCCCCCAAGGCCCTAGGTTAGTCACCTAAAAACAATAAAAACATCATAAAACTCAGAAAAATCAAAAGGGTCCTAAATCCATCATCACAATCCACAATAAATGTTTCATCCATAATAAATGAATCATCATCTTCACCCTTTGACAAAGCAAACAAATAGAGAAAACATCAAAAGCTATAAATTTCAAGAAAGCAATAAAAAATCTTTGGTTATGAATAGACAAAAACACTAACAAAGTGTTAAATACCTATCTTTTGACAATTAACCAACAACATTTTGAGATATTCCTTAATGGATCAATTCCTACAATAGACATGATCAACAACGGATAATAGCCTGAAACCTCAAAACAGCTATGGAAAGTCATATGCAATATTGTTTTATCTTTTTTATAGTCTTATCTTTATGATTTATTTTATTGACTCATTCCTAGGATCTCTCAAGGATGTCCATAAGGATTTAGAGAAGAAGGAATGGGGGAAATTGAGTTTCATTTCGTTTTGTTGTCTATAAGATGCTTTTGTGATACTAACATGCCAAATACTTGATTTATTGAGTGTATGGAAGTTTTTTTAAGACAATTCATGTAGCAATTGCATGTTAGGTATTTCATACCTCTCTATGTAACTGGTCTGAAAATTTTAACACAACCCAACCATATATTTTAAAATAAGTTTCCATATGTTTGGTATGAGCAAGAATATTCTTTGTATGTCAATTCAAAGTCCACGCAATGGATACAAAGTCATCTTTGTTATCAATACCCCAATGCATCGTATTCATTTTCTAAATCAAAAAGGATTGTTAAAGATACGAAGCCTCTATGCAAAGCAAAAGCAAAATCATCAAACTAACAACATCAAATTTCTATTCATGATCCACATTTCTTCTAACTAACAGCTCCATCTTGGATCACAATATCATTAGTCCCATATCCATCCTACATTCACGATTTTTTCAATACATATCATGATGATAATAAAGTAATAAAAAATCATGTATCATGTATAGGGCATACATCCATCATATACATAATAAAACATCATATGAAATAAAATATTACCAATCCATCCATCCATATCATATGCATATATCAAAAAAACACAAAAACATAAACATAAGCATATATACATCATCATCCATGATCATCAAATAACACATAATGAAGTTGAATCAAAACATGTATATCACATATATATCATCATCAAAAATAAGAATGTCATGGTACATCATCATATAAACATGTGTAATATCATAAATACAAAAAAATACATATATATACAAGGCCTTAGCTAGGCCGATGAATATATACACAAAACCATGTCTACAACAATGTCTCTGAAATAATAAAACATCATGAAAATCAAGTACAATAAAACTAATACCTGGTTGGAGGAGAAAAACTCTAAACATATTGACTGTGGTGGGGAGTAGGTTGTGGATCAGGCTGTCTGACAAAATTCCCACCCGACATGGCACTCGTAGTAGTACTTGACTCTCTGAAGCATGGCCACTGCTAAGCTCTAGGAACAAAGGAATCATAATGAGTCTAATAGTATGTCGCCCTTTGTAACAATTTATCTCACTCTGCAGATAGGGGATCACACTCTACTCTAAGAATATCTCTCCCAGTCGTAATCACCTATGCTTGGGCCTCTGCAACATGACATCACCCGATCTCATTGTCTCGCTCTGCCCTCAAGCAGTCCATCTTCGTTGTCATGGTAACAACCAAAGCCTTCGTGGAATGTCATCACACTATCTCTATGTCCTGCAAGGTGGTCATTTGTGCTAACTGTATTGTTCCATCTCTAGGTGGAGGAGGAGGACTCGAGGCTTGTCCTTGATCCTGCTGCATCGGATCACCCTATCCACCGTCCTACCTAGCCTTGGCAAGATGCTCAACAATGATCTCTACATGCTGCCTCTCTCCTCAGTGACCATTAATGCCATCTCTACCCACTACAAGAACACTGACAGGATTTGTAAATCTCAATGGAATGCACCACGCCCACCAATGATCAAAATATAGGGTAGTCCCAAAATTGGCTAAATTGACCGGCCAACCCCACCTGAATGTGGCAAGAGCTCTAAAATATGCCAAGGCTACATCACGATTGGCCTATAAACCCCATACTTGAACCTCTTTGTTATTCTAGCTAGAACAAGCCTCATAAGCATCTGGGAAATGACCATGCCTCTCTCTAAATTGACTGCAAACACAATCAAGTAGATATCTCTCTAGCAAGAATCGAACACAACCAATGAGCCACCAAGTCTATTTGAAAAATACTAACTGCTCCTGGTCATCAGGAAATGCCTCACAATCCAAATATGGCCTCCATACAAAACTTGGCATATCATCTAAAACACGATGCCAGTAAGGAAGTTGTCTAGCCCAAGTGTAATGATGGAAATTACCATAACGATAAGAATATGGATCATGTGGAGTCTAATCCAAAATACCATCAAGCCAAGCAAATGGGATATGCTCCCAAGCCCATATATGCAGTAGAGAGAGACCAGCTAAAATAGATCTACCTCCAGAGTAGGAAACCTCATGCATATCTTGATATAAGTGATCAAGGAGGCATAGGCCCCATGCATACCTAGTACCATGCTCGAACATCTAATCGATGCACACACTCCAATTGACAGGAAACTGTCTGCCTCTCCTATCAGGAATGATGAGCCCCATGACCAAACCACAAAGAACCAAGGAAATAGGATCAGCACTACCCACAAAATTAGATAAGTTTATCTCTACCTCGCAAACCTCAAGGTGTCTCACAAAAAGTACTCAGTGCATAGCGTGGGTACCCTATCGAACAAAATATGTCACAAGCTCTCCATGAATGGGTATACGAAGGATCCTCCAGACATCCTCAAGGGTGACAGTTGCCACCCCAATAGGTAAATGAAAGGATGAGGTCTCTGAGTACCACCTCTCCACAATAGCAATCATCATCCCTTTGTGACATCGAATATTAGGCATATAGAAAATGTGTCGCAATCCAACAACATTTAGCACATCTCACTCTAACTTTTGAAACCCAGCGATCAAATTGAACAACTCTCATGGTCGTCACCCCTTTGAAATGAGTGAATTAAGAACCACCTACAACCATTCAACCCATGATGTTAACAAATCAATACGAAATGTAAAATGCATCCCAAATGGAAAAAGAATTGAATTAAACTTCCAAAATAGTCAAAAGCGAAACCTTTTTGTCAAAAGTAGACATATTTTTTCAAAAGTGAACAAACTGGCCAAAAGTAGTGAATTTTTTGTCAAAAGCAAAAAAGAAAGGCAAAAGCAAAAATATCAAAAGCGAAGATTTTTAACAAGGGTGCACAAAACGAAATAGAAATATCAAAAGTGAAAGTTTCAAACAAAAGCAAAAAAAATGTGAAATTTTAGGTCAAGAGCAAACATTTTGATGAAATGCAAAAAGAAAAATTAAGAGTGATCTATTCATAAACAGCAAATGCACAAAAAATGATGCAAGTGTGAAAAATTCATAAACCTAATGATATGGATAACTTTTAATTCATGCATTAATTACACAAACACGAAAAGTCAAAATGTGAAACAAAAGGGTACATATTGGGGCACTGATGCCTAGAGACCTTCCAAACTCACGAACCACATCCACGCAATGTGGAGCTCCCTAAATCCTCACCATAGCTCCTCAACAATTGACAAATCATGAAATCCAGAGGCAAGAATTTTATATAGGCTCAAAGTGAAAATGAGGTAATTTGAACCCTAATTTTTACCTAAGAAGCATTTCTAGGTTGAAATTAAGACCTCCTGGAAACATTTGAACTAGCATCGAGAGACCTATTAGCTTTTTTTTTTCATCTACACATTTGAACTAAAATAAAACATTATCATGAGCCTGACCTCAAAAGTGATTTTTTTAGCCAACCTCTCAAGGGGGTAGCCTAGCATCCTACCATCATCTCACTGACCACCGGGCATAGTGGGGCATATAAAAAATTTCAAATCTTGATCTTAACATTGAAATCTTTGAAACAAAGAAACCAATACTTTGTCTTACAGAGGAGAAAAATGTAGACATCTAAAATTGACCTAACACTTATCACACATCCTAAATGACATTTTCTCATCATCAACACCATTATCACTTAATATCACAACATTTCACATCAATTGCATCAAAAACCCTAAATTCTTCTATTAATTGAATAATATTACATTATTTAATTAATTTGATTTTTCATCATTTTTGACAAATTAAATGAATTTCATTTATTTAATAAAGTCCTAAAAACCCTAATTTCCTCTATTAATTGAATAATATTACATTATTTAATTAATTCACTTTTTCACTATTTTTGACTAATTAAATAAATTTCATTTATTTTATTTAGTTCTAATCTAACTTTATTCCTCCTGATTAATTAAATAACATCAATTATTCAATTATGTCACTAATTCACTTTATTCCCCAAAGTCAATTAGATTATTACTACTTAATAGTTTAATTAACCCCCCTTTCCCCTAAACATGAATAATTGAATAAATTATTCAAAACATCATCCAAAAGGTCAAATCAAACAAATACAACTTTGTTTGCAAAATTCAAACTTGATTTGCATGTTCAACTCAAAAAATTAATTAATTAATTATCCTCACAGACTTCTATGATTGAGAAAATTACAATCCCCCGATTGCTCACTTTGATTGGCTCACTAATCCATCTATTTCCTAATAGATCAATCTATTCTTCAATTCCACAGATTATTCAATCTATTCCCTCAATCCCACTAAACACTCAAAATGATTTCTTCAATCACACTAATTATGTAATCAAAATGCACTAATTATTCACATCTAAATCCTCTCAACGGTTTTTAACCGTTGATCAAGATATTCTATTACGCAATCTTGAGCATTCATTTGGAAACAAAAAATCTATATAACAACCTCATTTCTTCTAAAAAATGATTGGATAATCAACATATTTTGCACGATGAAGTAATGTAGAAGTCATAATCGACCTTTTGAAGCTTTACATATAGCTTTGATCAATGGAATTGCACGTTCTTGAATATTTTTCTATGCACAATGGAGGCCTTGCATTGATACGAACAATCCAACATCTTTGCAAACACACTCCAACATAGGATGGTAATGCTACTTTGGTGAATTCATTTATGCTTTTTTTCTCTTTTTATTTCATTTCTTGAATTCATTTCTCTGTAGTTTCATTTCATGAGTAATGGGCATGAATCATCTTTTTCATTTGTTTAGATTAGTTTCCATTCATTCAATTTGATTACATTGCACTCCTGATTTCCCCCTTACACAATAAATTTTACCTCACGGGATTTACCTATGAACAAAAAACCTTTTCCCTTGTACATTGACGCTTGTGTCAATGGGAATATTGTAACTGGTGTCCTAATTGACCCCGCTAACCAAGTGAATGTTATAATAGAAGAAACATTCTTGATAAAAAATTTACATAGGGAGAAATGTGAAGAATTGAAGGCCACTATATTCACACACGATGGACTCTTGGTTCCTCCTCTTGGTTCTATTTCTCTTTCAGTTTTGGTGGGACCCAGGACTATAGATACCTCTTTTGTTATAATTCCATAGTTGGACCTATTTAAGGTGAAATTGGAAATTTTGTGGCTGGTTTCCATGGATGGCATTACTTTGGTAATTCATAAATGTCTCAAGTTTTCTCATGAGGTCTCTATGTACATTGTGCACAAAACTATTTACAAACCACTAGTGTCACATGGGGGATTATCATTAGATCACTTTTTTTCCACTGTCATCGGTCTACTCCCTCCAACAATAGACTTGTTATATCATGCCTATGTCAAGTATAAGACTGGGGGCATAGTGCCAAAATTGACCTATCCAGTTTCTCCCTACATCATTTCAGTAAAAGGTTGCATGATTGTGCAGCAACAAGCTACCTCCTCCTCCAAGAAAAAGGGGAAGGGGAAGCTTTCTCACGACCATGGACCTTTCTCTTTTGCATCTCCTACTCAATCCACTTCCACTTCTCACCCCACTATGATGTCCCAGTTCATGCTCACATGCCTCACATGGGGAGCCCGATGGTGTTCATTTGGTGAAAAGCTAAGCATCAGGTGTTTGAGCTTCTTGTCTTGCCCATAGTTCCCAGACCCATTATTTATGGAAAGGGGAAGCATCCTTATGGAGTTACCGACATGTCTCAGCCTCTGTGGCCTCCTATCGTTCCTCCTCTAGTGAATGGGAAGAGGCACGCTATTGAGGCACTCATGGTTGCTTCTCCACCTATTGTTGTTTCCACTCACACACTTCCTTCTCCTACTCCTATCCAAGAGGCTACCCTTCCACTAGTGATGGTCTTCAAGAACACTCCTGTGATAGATCAAGAGCCTCTTGTCCCTTCTTAGGTTGTGACTTCTAGTTCTTGGAGCCGATGTAACCAGATTGCATGTGAGTGCAAGCATAGGAGAAAAACTTTGTCTATTGAACAAGCTACCTTGCAGAAGGTAGAAGGGGAGCCAGTAGCTCATGTTTTAGAACCTCTTTTTGTGCTTCCTCCTTCTACTTCTTTTTCTTTAGTTCCACTCATCTTGATTCTACTTCTAGCTTATTTGGTGTGTGTTGAATATCCTCACCCCAAAAGGGTGTAGGTGTTCATTGGACCTTTAGTGGATCCTTCACTTTTGATGTCCCTTTCGGACTTCCCTCCACTTTCTCAGCCGATAGACATGCCGAACACAATATTGGTTCCTATCACAACTCTTTCTTCTCCATCCTCTACCTCTTCTTCTTCTATGAGGATCCAACATCCTCCACTAAAGCATAAGCCAAAGGATGACCTCACTCCAAGTGGTGGTCAAAAGAAGGGCTCACCTTCTTCAGGAGATAGTTCTACTTTAGTTTGCACTATCCTTGTGATGGAGGCAACCCTGAGATCCCCTAAGTTTGTCACTGCCCCTCTCAATGAGGTCAATAGTGGATCTCACGTGCCTCCTTCTTCTCCCACTTGGTTAATGCATGACACTCTGGTGAAGTGCATGTTTTAACTCAATGGATGATGTCTCAGCTCTGTCAATGATCTTTACAAGATTGATGACCTTTACCTAACAAGATATCAGTGAAGAATATCTTGAGGGACCTTCTTCATTGGCCCTTGTTGTAGGAGAGTCGAAGGGTGATTCCCTCACTATCCCACCCTTCTAGGATGATCCTCCCTCCACATATAATGATCTATATTGGGAGCAGGACAAACTGCCAGTTGATGAGGAGTAAGGGAGTACCTCTTCTTTATCTATAGTTTAGATTTGTGTGTGTTGTTTTCCCCTATGTTTTTATTTGTGTTTGTGATCTTTCCTAGAGGACCCTTGCTACCCTTTTAGGTTCTTGGATAGAGGCCTAGAAATTGTGAACTTCCTCTATATGTTTCATCATTCTTCTATATGTTGTAACCTTGATTTTTCACAATTGGGAATGATGCAAAGTGTTGGGGGCATTTAGGCCTCTCTTCCACGTTGACCTAATTTTTTATTTTCATTTTGTCTTCATGTGCTCTTCTTCACAATTTGGGAACTTTCAGGACCAATGATCTTTGGTTCATACATCACAGGGTACTTATATATATAAGAACAAATCTATCCTCGAACTCCCAAATCTCTCTGTCTCTTGATTTCTTCATCTTTGCTTGTTTCTCATTTTCTTTGTCTTTATTTGTCTCTCTAGCTACTTGGTGATGTTGTGATACTTATGTGTTGTCCCTCGCTTGCGTGACAACATTCCCACATTTACAACCCACAATGTATCGTGTACCACAAGATCATTTCAATTTCTCTCTTGTTAGGATTTCATGTGCTTCAATTCGTACACACCTTCCTAAGGGGGCGCTACTATACCTCTTTGATTTTCAATAAGGTGAATTTGATGGCCAAAAAATCCCTTACTAAATTTTTTCATTTTTCAAAAGTGCATTCTTGAACAAGGACCCCTTAATGAGATTTTTCTTTTGAAAATGAATTCATAGCAAAAGAATCTGAAAACTTTCCTTCCACGAAGGAGTAATCTTTTTGATGAAGTGTGGAAACTTTCCTTTAAGAATGAGCATTCTTTTTCATTGAATTTCTTGATGAAAACGATCTTTCAAAAAGATTCCTTGATGATAGAATCATTTATGAAAAAATTCATTCTTTTCGAAGAGAGTGTCCCCTTGCATGGGCCCCTTGCTAACTTGAAGGGTTCCCGAGGGGACCCCTTCAAATACTTCTCCTTCAATTTCTTTCTTTTTGATATGTCTATTTGAGCTTTTCTACCCCACATTTTTTTTCCACATCTTAACAAATTGCTTTGCAAGACTGCGCACTTGTAAATTTTCTTTTACTATCAAGCTTGTGGGACTAAGCACCTCATCAAGCTTGCCTTGCAGGACCAATCACCTGTAAGGGCCTTTCATAGCACACTCTCCAATATTGAGCACCTATGGAGTCCTTTCATGTTAAGCCCCATAGGACCGAGAACCTATGGTGCTCCTTTTGTAGGATCGAGCACCTGTGAAGCTCCTTCTTTCTACAAGACTAAGAAACTGTAGATACTTTGTTCAACTTCCACAGGACTAAGAACTTGTGGAGCCTTTGTTTAAATTTTGTGGGATCGAGAACCCATGGAGACATTGCTTTAGGACCAATTAATTTTGGAGCCATCTCTCTCTCTCGCTCTCTCTCTCTCTCTCTCTCTCTCTCTCTCTCTCTCTCTCTCTCTCTCTCTCTCTCTCTCTCTCTCTCTCTTTCACTCAAGGTTGCCCTATAGGATCGAGAACCTGTAGAGCTACCTCTTGTATTTCTGGGTGTGCCAAATTGGAGATCTACATCCTTGATGCTTAAGGTATATTCTCTTCAACCTTTTAATAATTTACCTTTCATTCATACTAACATGTATGCTCGCTAGAGTGGGGGAAAAATGTAATGAAGTTAATTTTCACCCCTAGACAAATTGCCCATTTCATTACCCCCTACCTTAGAAAATGTAAACCCGATGATGCAATTTCACCATTTTCACCTTGCTCATTCCACCTAGTTGTTCCTTTTCATGTCAATGGAGGAATCTCTATCAAGGACATGTGTGTGTTGCATGAACATACGAGCTCTATGTTGTCATCCTAATAGGATTTTTGCCTCTGGAAGCCACAGAGGCGTTACACTTCTCCATTGGTCGTGAATCATAATATCTCTTCCTTCTTTAACTAATGAAAAATGGGTCTTTTGCCTCCCTTTTTCTAGTTAAAATCCATCAACTCACATTCTTTCACTCCTTCACTCTCCCCACTCTTGCTAACTCAATTATTACTCATTCTCACTTGTTAAGCTCATTCCACAACTTCTACACTACCTCCTCTTGGCTGCAAGCTATTGGTTTTGATTCCTACACTATGTTCTCATTGCAACAACACTACCATGGGAGACTCTCAAGCTTCTTCCTTCCACTACTTGCCTTGAGTGCTCATAGATGCAAAGTTGATATTGTTCATTTTTGCTCACTCTTTGCATCATCTTGTTTATCAAGTAGCATACTAGTTGTTTGTACCATTTAATTTGCTTCTATTTTCCTTTATCACTTTCTTCTCTTTTTGGCTATCTGGTTGTCTGTGGAGGTGGGAACACCAAAGCAAGGGACTGACTAAGGTAGTCCTCTAAAATAGCCCCAACATTTTTTCATCTCCATGTATGTAGGTGGTGTTTTTCAATTGGATCTATTCAAAGATTCAACTCGTGGGTGAAAGGTTCATTTTCTCACCCTCCTTGTCATTTTCACAATAGTTTATCCCTTAGTCTTATTTTTTCATATTCATTATTTTTGTCCTTTTTATTTTCTGTTAGAAAATAAATATCACGTAGTCAAGTAGTTAGTAGATTTCCCTATAGTTTTTTCTTTATTTTTGCACCTCTATTCGTTTAGATGTCAATGCACCCCTGAGATATTAGTGCGTCATGCTAGAGTATGAGGTCCCTACTACCGTCCTCAAACAATTGATTTTTTTGGGTAGTAAGTCGAACCCTAGAAATTAGCTCTTCTAACCATGAAATAATTTGGTTTTACTAGAAGGAAAGAAGCAAGCTATCTACCCTTCCTTTTTATCCTAAGTACCTTCTAATTTTTTATCTGTTTAGCAAACCTAAGGTAGTTTAGGATAACTCATCCTTAGGACTCTTTCATGACTTGGAGTCCTCAGGCTAACGGGTTGCCCTTCTCTAAATTTTAGTGAACTTGATGTGAACTATTTTTATTTCATCCCTTAGTATCAAAGAACCTTCTCTCGTGTACTAGGCATGTTGTAGATTTGTGTGTTGTAGGGCATACATCCTTGCAACCCAATCTATGACCCCTAGCTACATAAAGAAAGGCTCTTAGATATTTAGGAATGAAATTCAGATAGCTCACTATCCCATCTCTCAATACTTTATGTTTGTTGAGTTTGTTCTACCTATGTACATAAACATGGTCCCATTCATATGTATTCCTTCCTCTCAGCCTATGAATGGATCACCATAAATAACTTTAATCTTATAGTATTTACCTATGAACAAAGAGCCATCCCCCTTGTCCATTCATGCTCATGTCAATGGGAACATTTTAACTATGTCCTAGTTGACCCATGAGCTGAGTGAATGTCATAACAAATGAAACACTCCTGATAAAATTTTTGCATAGGAAAAAATATAAAGAATTGAAAGCCACTATACACACACACAATGGACTCTCAGTCCCTCTTCTTGGTTCATTACTCTTTCAGTCTTGGTGGGACCCAGGACTATAGGTACCTTGTTATTATAATTCTTGAGTTGAACATTGTTCAGGGTGAAATTGAGCATTCTGTGGCTGATTTCCATGAATGGTGTCACTTCGATAATTCATAAATGTCTCAAGTTTTCTCATGAGGGATTTGTGCACATTGTGCACAAAAATAGTTACAAACCATTGGTGTCACATGGGGGCTTCACATTTGATAATTTGGCCCACTCCCAGTGGTCTACTCCCTCCAAGGATAGACTTGTTATATCGTGCCTATGTCAAGTATAAGACTAGGGGAATGGCACCAAAAGTGACCTATCCAATTTCTCCCTATGCCATTTTGATTCAAGGTTGCATGATTGTGAAGTAGTGAGTTGTATCCTCCTCCCAATAAAAGGAGAAGGGGAAGCTTTCTCACAATCATGGGCCTTCCTCTTTTGCATCTCCTGCTTCATCCACTTCTACTTCTCACCCCATTGTAGTGTCCTCGGCTCTTGCTCCCATGCCTTGCATGGGGAGCCCAATGGTGCTCACTTAATGAAAAGCTAAGCGTTAGGTGTTTAAGCTTCCCATCTTTCCCATGGTTCCTATACCTATTGTTTATGGAAAGGGGAAGGGTCCTTGTGGAGTTTCCCTCATGTCTCAACCTTCTATCATTCCTCATATAATGAATGGGAAGAGACCTGCTATTGAGGCACTTGTGATTGCTTCTCCACTTGCTTTTTTTTTTCCCCCGTGCTTCCTACTCTTGTTCTTGTCCAAGAGGATACCCTTCCACTAGTGATGGTTATGGAGGACACTCCTATGAAAAATCAAGAGCCTCCTATCCCTTCTTAGGCTATGACTTCTAGTCCCTAGACCAACATTACTAGCTTGTGTGTGAGCATAAGTGTAGGTGAAAAGCTTTGGTTGTTGAACAAGCTTCCTTGCAGAAGGTAGAAGGGGATTCAGTAGCTCATGTTTCACCACCTACTACAATGCCTCCTCCTTCTACTCCTTATGCTTTATTTCCACTCACCTTAGTTTTGCTTCTAACTCATCTAAAAAGTGTTGATGCTCCTCACCCTAAAAGGGTGTAGGTGTTCATTGTTCCTTCTCTGGAGCCTTCGCTTTTGATGTCCCTTTCAGAAATCTCTCCATTTTCTCAGCCCATAGACATGTCAAACACAATTTTGGTGTCTATGATGGCTATGTCTTCTCCCTCCTTCACCTCTACTTCCTATGTGGGGCTCCAACATCCTTCATTGAAGCGTAATTCATAGGATGAGCTCACTCCAAGTGGTGGTTAGAAGAAAGGATCACCTTCTTTAGGAGCTAGTTCTAATTTGACTTGTGTCGTACTTATGACAAAGGCAGCCCCAGTGTCCCCTGAGTTTGTCACTTCCCCTCTCAATGAGGTCAGTAGTGGATCTCGAGTTCCTCGAGTTCCTCCTTCTTCTCCCACCTAGTTAATGAATGGCACTCCAATGACGTGCATGTTTTAATTTGGTGGATGATGTCTCAGCTCTATCAATGATCTTCGCAAGGTCGATAACCTTTACCTAATAAGAGCTCAACAAAGAAGACCTTGAGGGGCCTTTTTTTGGGGCCCTTTTTGCAAGAAATTTAGAGGGTTCTCTCCTCACTATCCGGCCCTTGTAGGCTCATCCTCCCTCCTCGTATAATGATCTAGATTGGGAGAAAGATGACTTGTTGGTTGATGAGGAGTAGGGGAGTACCTCTTCTTTATCTATAGTTTATTTTCGTGTGTGTGTTGTGTTTCCCCCATGCTTATATTTATGTCTTTGTGATCCTACCTAGAGTACCCTTGATACCCTTGTACGTGCTTGGATACAAGCATGGAAAATTTTTCATGAACTTCCTCTATATGTTTCATCATTCTTCTATATGTTGCGACCTTGAATTTTGACATTTGGGGACGATGCAAAGTGTTGGGGGAATTTAGGCCTCTCTTCCATTTTGACCCAATTTTTTATTTTCATTTTGACTTCATGTGCTCTTCTTCACAATTTGGGAACTTTGGGGACTGATGATATTTCATTCATACATCACATATTACCTATTTATATATATAAGAACTTATCTAACCCTGAACTCTTAGATACCCCTATCTCATGATTTCTTTATCTTTGCTTTTTTCTCATTTTCTTTGTCCTTTTTTGTCTCTCTAGCTACTTGTGAGATAAGAGGGATTCACTGCACATGAGTCTCTTCATTCTCAAGAGAATCCCAGGGAACGAATTTACCTTGTCCACCTCAACATAAGCTGAATGAAGAAATTGCAAAGGAAGTGTATACCGGTTAACTATCAGAGAAGACTACTTCAGATTCTGAGAGAGCAGAACTTCTAGATTTTTGCCTCTAACACAAGAGCTCTCAGCCAAAGGATGAAAGTGCAGATTCAGGATGCTAGCGCATCGCGTTGGTGTCCAAATGGTGCACTGGTGTTCTGAGCAAGAAAGTGCTCAGGAACTTGGGAAGGTGAAATAGAGTTTCACTTCTTAACTCAGATCTAAGGTCTACTAAATAGAACAAGAACTATGAGAAAAGTACAAGGAAAAACTTACCCTCAACCAAACGTCTAGGCCTTCACTCCAAACTCTACTTTGCAACCTACACACAAAATGAATGAGGGGAAAATGTTGGGGCTGTATAGGGGTCTGCCATAGTCAAACCCCCAATTTTTTGTTCCCACTTCCACAAATAGCCAAATAGAAAGAGAGGTATAACCGAAATGGATAAAGGGAGTGGTGAAAGAAAAACCCACTTCAGGAGTAGAACCCGTACCACCAAGTAGTAAATGAACAAGAGATGTAAGTAGAGAAGAGTAAGAGAGAGTTACCGATAGGCCTTAAGCTCCTCTTGAACACATGGATGCACCATTGAATGCTTGCTAGAGAGCTTTGGTTGTTAGAGGGACCTCATTTTGGCAGAGCTTTGCTTGTAGAAGTATTGCTATCAAGAGTGAAAGAGATTCAATAGTGAAGTTGAAGAGAGAGCTTGATCAAATGAATGAACCCCCAAAATGAGAGCAAGTGAGGGGTTTTGTTGAATGCAAGGGAAGCAAAGAGCCGTTACACCCAAAAATCATACTACTGGGACATGTGTCAAGAGTTAGGATTCGAGATTCCTCATTTCAAACTCAGAAAACTGTCAGGATGCTAGCGCGTCGCGTGTCGCGTAGGCTTACAAAGCATAAGTTTTTGGGAAACATGTCATCAAGCTATAGTTACTTCGCCATTGGTCCACATGGAGCTAGAATTGTGAAATTCTAACCCATGGGAATTTTTCCATTAATGTGCTTAGGCATCATAAATACTAGCAAAAGTGCTAAAATGTGGAATTTTCCCTAGGTGCAATTTTGTGACATTACCTTTTGTCCCCACTTTAGTGGGCTTGATTTTGGGAAAAATTGTCCACACTAAAGTAGAGAAGAAAAAATTTCACCTAAACTTTGAAATTTTATGGATTTGTGTGCCAAAAGAGAGTGCCTTAGAGGTCATTAAGGTCGAGCCAGCTGGTACCGAAGATGCCCCCTGACAACTAAGCTCAGCAAGAGGTGCAAGACTGGTCATGAAAGATCACTGAGATTTTTTTCTGCAAAACTCAATTTTAAGTCAGTTTCAAAAAATCGGAAGAAGCTACAATGACGAGAAGAATGGTCAAGAAAAATTCAATGATTCAGAAGAAAAATATGGTGAAGAGGTGACTATATGCCCCTTCCTAATTTTTCCCCAAGATAACTGGGGTAAAATTAGGAGAAACCAAGGAGCCACTAAATCCAAGAGAAATGGGCCTCAGGGGGCCTATATATACCTAGGTGGGCCTCGAGAAGGGTCATTTTCACTATTCATCATGAGGATTTTGTTGAATTTTGTGAGAGAAAATTCATCAAAATGTCAAGCAGACAAGGTTACAAGGATCCAAGGCTAGACTAGCTGCACGCAGACATCATCGAGGGCATCGAGGTCGACCAAGTAGACCACAAAACTACTTCGTTAGTCACTTTTGAGTAATTTTTTGCATGTTTTTTGCAATTTTAGGTGCACAAGTGTCCTCGGTGCACACGCATGTCTTTGTCACATGTTGGAGTCTAGGATGGGCACTAGCATCCCAAGGACACGCTAGTGTCCAAGGGGCACGTTATCATCCCTGTGCCATTAATGGAAAATTGGGATGCTTGCACAATGTGAAAATGTCTGCATGATGCACATGTGTCCTTAAAAAATTTTTACTTATATTTTTTCATAGTTTTCCATGTACTGACAAATATTTTATTTTTCTTTTGCAGGACTACCCAGAGATTAGGGAGCATCCCGAAGGGTTGGTGTTGCACCTATTGTGAGATTAGAGGGACCATCTTACTAACAATGAGGTCACACATCTACAACGAGTCAAGCTATGGCATGTATATACCATGCCAAAGATGCTCTATCATGACCGCATGTTGATGGAGCAATGGGACGCCAAGACCTCCAGCTTCTAGTTATCGACTAGAGAGATGGCCATCACATTGGAGGATGTTTATTGTATCCTCAGGCTTCCCATCTATGGCTAATGGGTGGCGATTGATTATACATGCTCAGCACAAGAGTGATCAAATGGGGTCTTATAATGCTCCAATTGGACGGGCGACGGGGATGGGATCAGGCACATTTACACCTGGTGGTTCGACCATGCACGAACCACTACCCATTTGTTGTGTTGCATCATGGTGGTTACAATAGCCATGAGGGTCACCATTGATGCACGAGACTCTCACCCGCATGGGGTCCTTTTCCATACTATTAGGGTGATAATGGAGCGATATACCATCTTCTCTTAGGGGTGCAGCATGCTTGTGCACCTCTACTAGGAGCTTGGCCGATATGTTCATTATGAGTACCGCAGCCTCACTACATTCAAACTTCTTTAGGTGTTTGATTTTTCCCACATCACATGCACCAAGCTAGAGGGGTATCCGTAGAAATGGAAGAATGATGTCTTAATGGCCCACTAGTATGAGCTTACTCGACAGTGGAGGCACAATGATCTATAATTTTGGTGGATGTAGTTCAATACATTGACACCAGATAGCATCAGATGGAGACCCCACCAGTACTTACAATGGGTGGATGATCGTAGGTTCCTTTAGAACCTGCAGTGTGACCGGTTCATCCTCAATTGCATAGATTACATTAGTATTCCATATTACTGGAGTCAGGTCATGCGGCAGCATGGACGGGCTCAAACCATTCCCCCTCTTATGTCGACATACACCCGAGTTGTGCGGAGTGCAACAAGGTCGAAGGACCATCCGTGCCCCACCCTAGCAGACGTGGACCTCTTGATGATGATGCTAATGACACTAACATGTCATCAATGGGCACATTAGACAATGTTGGTGTGGACCGAGCCTTTCTGATGTGGTGGGTAGCACATCATCCTGCCCCAATTTTTCCAGCAGAAGCCCCAAGAGGGGATTTGGACTTGCAAGGGGACATGTCATCACAACTAGCCAGGCCGAGGAAAAGGCACGGAGGTAGTAGTGGTGAGGAGCGGGAGCGAGAGGAGAAAGAGCAGGCTAGGGAAATGCCACTAAGATCCAAGAGGTGACAAAGGATGGCATCCCCTCTACTAGCTACCCCTATTTCATCAACCCCACCATCCCTTGCCACATCTGGGGTGGCTCTTGATACTAGTGGTGCAGCACTGAGTGTAGCTCCTCCCCCTAACCCATTCTGGCAACCAGGGAACCCAGGTTTGATAGTGATTTATGTTATTTCATTTCAGCATTTTTAGTTTTTATCTCATGTATGTACATATCATGTTTTGATTTTATACACTCCCTAGTACTTATATACCTTCTTCCTTTGTGGTTGCAGTGGATACTCAAGGATGGATTGGGTTCTTTACCCAGTGCATATAAGAGGTGACCCTTGTCGTGCCTATCCAGGGGATATTTCTAGATGCCTACTAGCTAGCTTCAGTGGAATGACATGTCCACCTTGTCAAGCCAGTAGCACATCTTAGGACTGCATACAAGGAGGCACAAGCAGAGGTGGTGCAGAGGATGAACAATGTCACCACAACATAGGGGCAACGTGACCAGCTATTAGGGGAGCTTTATATGACACTCACAGAGCAATATGTGGTCCTAACGAGGGCCAACACCACTAAGCAAGCATATGACACCCTTCAGAGTTGTATCAATGACCTCACAAGTCAGCTGGCAACTGTAATCTCAGCAGGTGATCAGCAGCTATAGTAGGAGATGATGCAAGAATGGATGTAGATATGCTCTCTTCAGGGATAAATTAGGCGGATGCACACAACCCTATCTAGATCACGCTTGCACCACTCTAGATCCATTTCTACTGTGCAGCCCCTACCCAGGCCATAGTCGCAGCCAGAGCCAAATGGTTTTGGGAGCCACATGCCTCAACTGTAGAGAGCTCCCATTTTGTACATTAGTTTTGTAGTTGCAATATATATATTTGTAGATCTTTTTTGTATAGACATTGATACACATATTTAGTAGCCACTCAAATTTTTACAATAGTGGCCTGATACATGTAAATGACATTTAGTACATATATATACAAGATATTGATTTCGACATTATGGCATTGTGTACTTTGATGTGTATGTTTCTTTACTTTAATTCATCTTGATGCTATGGATGTTATGTATGTGTATGGATGTATGTTTACATTAGATGCTATCATGATTTAATGAACACTCATGGATGTATGTTAATTAAATACAATAATGATCTAACCACCTTAAAAGATAAAATGTAATGCATGGATACACAGCATAGTAGGATACATGTATGTATGTCACATACACACAAACGCACACATGATCACATCATAACACAAGAATTTTTCATAATGTGTTAATGAATAATGTCAACATATGCAATGTTGCAACCCTTAAAGAGTGAACATCGTACATATGACGCATTCGACACTACGCATAGTATCGATGAAGATGCATCACATTAATATGCTCTTTTAGAGGCATCCCATCCATAGATGATAATCCATAAGCACCTGAACCATACATGGAGATGACAATGTAAGGGCCTAACCAATTAGCACTGAATTTTCCCCTTTGATCAGGCATCGCATTTACATTTCTCTAATTCTTGTAGAGAACCAGGTTACCTATCTTGAAAGTTCTAGGAAGTAAACTTTGATTATATTTCCTAGATAATGATCGTTGATCAGCTTTAAGATGATCGAGGGCATGTAATCGATGCTCATCGAGCATCTCTAGTTGATGCAAACAATTAGCTCGGTAAGTCTCCTCATCAATTAACCCTTTAAGGGAAACTCGTAAAGACAGAATTTCTAACTCTAAAGGCATGATAACTTTGTCACCATACACGAGGTTGTAAGGCATTATTCCCCTCATCATACGAACACTCATGCGATAGGCCCACAAAATATATTTCAATTTAATATGACAATCCTTACAGTGTTTATTAATGAATTTGTGAAGAATGAATTTGAGTCTTATTAGACACCTTTGCTTGACCATTATATTGAGGATAGTATGGTGTAGAAAACCTATGTTGAATGTGGAATTTCTCCAAGAATTTCTTTACTTCCTTGTTTTTGAATGGCGTACCATTATTAGAAACAAGTGTAGCAGGAAATATAAAATGATAAATAATGTTGTTTAAGAGAAAACTACAGATAGCCTCTATAATATCCCTTGACAAACTGATCTAGATTTGCACTCAAGGAATATTGTCAAACTCTTTTCATGCAAAGTTATTACTTGTTGGTTTGTGTTTTCTATTTTGATTGTACTTGATTGTAATGGTCTCAAATGTGTTTTGATACTTGTATTATCACTATAAAGGCTAAACAATGATCTAATATGAAGATGCAATGAAAATACATGAATCTAATATCAAAATCATGCACCTACAACCAACTTTCATTTTCACAAACACTTGGCATGCATACTAAAGTACTACTCAATATGAACATTTCATCGAATATGAGACTCCAAAATTGAACTCCTTTATTGAAATGTAATCCCCAATCACAATGACAATGTAATCATGCCAAGACTCTTGGCTTACAATTTAAATCTTATACAATGCCCAAATATGATTACAATTATCCTCTACAATATCATGCTAAAATGTCATAAAATGATAATGCAACTACTCCTAATTACAATGCCACATGATGTTGATGAAGTCAGCAAGGAATGCTATCATGAAAAGATGGCCCAAATACAAATAACATCAATTTGTGAAAACCTAGAGATTGATAGCTTCCTAGACATAATCATTCAATTCTCCTCATGCCCAATGAATTCACCTCCAAACAAGTAGTGCCTAGTCTTTTAATCACACAACTATGCTTCCATAATTTTATTGGATTTTATTTCACCTTCTATCTTGAAATCGCCCTTGCTTGGCTGGTCGCCCCTACTCTAGGATATCAGACATTTGATGTAACTAAAATCAGCTTGTAAACTTCTTCAAATCACATGAGATTCCATTTCCAACCCTCTAGGAATAGAGTGTTGCAATCCCATGAAGAAATTGATGCAAAACAAGAGAGATCTGTACAAAAATGTGGCTCCTCGAGCTGATAAAGATGACTGTAAATGTCTGATATGAATTCTGATATTTAAATCAGTTTGTGCAAGATATCAAAACAATCTCCCAAATGCAAATTGATGGAGACATAAACATCAAATCTGTTCTCCAAATCGAATCTCCAATTGTACTATCAAAATTGGCCCTTGGCCACAATTTTGGCACTGATAAAAGGATTGAGATATCCTCTCCAATCTACAACAATAGCATCTAATAGTTTCATAGCCTTAGAGTAGCCAATCAAAGAGAGCTTTTGATCTCAATGATTGAATGTAGAAACTGTAAAAACCATAAGCTTCCCCAATGAAATCAATCAAAGCAATATTCAACAACTAGATGATTAGAAGCTTAGCCAACCCCTCTATTTATTATTTTTCTCCAATCCTTCAAGAAGCTTCTAGAATATTATTTAGTGACTTTATGATATAATATTTTATTTAAGTCACTTTATTAAATTAATTAAATATAAGGTCACCATATAATATTTATTTATTTAATAACATTACAAATAATTAATTTAATGCCACCTTTTTAATTTAATTAAAATAATCAATTAGTCATCCTCATGAAATATCATTATTTTGGACAACTAAATTAATTAATTTAATTTAATTACTCTACCTCCAAAACAGGGACATTACAGTTTGCCCCTCCTGAAATTGTTTTTCCTCAAGCAATTCAATCACTCCACCTGGATCCCATAAGGAGAACTGCATAATGTCCCTATTACCTCCAAACAATTCCTATAACACCATCACAAGAACAAATAACTGAACCTATTGAATCAATTCAATCCCACCATCAAGTGTCACAGGAGTATGAGTCTCAAAAGGAAGCAACTCAAAAGACTGACCATATTTGCTTCCAATCTCTGTGCAAGATAAAGTACCACACACACTGTCCATTGCATGCGCCACTAAACTGTGGATCTAAAATAAGCCATGTACATGAGGATCAAAAGTAAAGTTGTACACACTCCTCACCACGTACACCTCTAAAATCTCCGCTGTGACTCCTATTTGCAATCCCAATGCACTAGAAGGATCACAAATGCTACAATCAATGCTCATCTCAGGATTGGAATCAAATGAGTGATCAACGTCAATCTTGAAAAGTAGATTGTCATATGACCATGTAGCATCTGTTTTGAACAATGGATTGTAGATCATCTCGTGTTCATCTGAATCACCTCCTTCTGTATATTCTTGTCCATGCTCCCACAAAAAGAGATAGAATGAAAACTCCCCTTTGTGATTCCCCTCAACATATATTTCTTTCCATCAACCTTAAATTTCATCTCCATTTTGGGTACATTGAGGGTAAATTGTCCTAAGTCTTAGAGCCATTTCATGCTAAACACTATGTCCATCTCACCCATGCTCACCACATAGAAATCCATTTGTAACTCATAACCACTCATCAACAAGGTGGGATTATTTATCCGTTTGGTGCATGGGAGGGTATATCCATCAACAACTGAGACTCTAAATCCATCAAAATCCTTAGTCTGAAGTCTACATCTAGCCACAAAACCCTCATCAATAAAGTTATGTGTTGCTCTTGTATCAAGCATGGCAATGCAATAATGTCCCCCGAATAATCCTTTGAATCTCAATGTAGTCTTATCTTGTACATTAGCAAGGAATACCAAAGGAGAAAAATTCCTATCAACATATTCCTTCTCATCTTGATGATCCTCTGAAGCTGGCTGATCTGAATCTAAATCCTCATAATATGCCCACATGATACAATTTGCTTTGCCCTTAGGTCTCAAAGGGAAATCATGATCCTTGTTATATGGTTCCTTGCACCAATAGCACAATTTATTTTTTCTTGACTCCTCGCATGACTCCTCATCCACCGTGGTTGTTGATTTCTTTTTTTTATCAAATTATTGAGGAGTCTCATTGTTGGTTGAAGGAACATTCTTATGTGAGCTCTTGCTTTTTGAGGTTGTGAACTCCATACTCCTATCCTTCTTCATAGCCTCCTATAGCAAAGGGTGATCAAAGGATTTAATCCATCCTCTCATAGGCTCTAATAGGCCCTCAATGAATAGAACCACCAATTGTCTCTCTGAAATATTGGGAACCATGACTGATAACCTCTAAAAGTCACCAATGTAAGTCTCCAATTTTCCAATCTTCTTGAGTTGATCCAAGTCTCTAAAGTATTATTTGAGATCCTTTTTATCAAAACGCTCAACCAACCTATCAAAAAAATCTTGATAAGAGGTGATGTTATTATGCTGCAATGTGACCATCCCATGATACCACCAATCATGAGCTGCTCCCTCCAAATATAAAGTGGCATACTTTATTGCATTTTCTTCTAACATAGGGCGTAGGTTCAAGAAAGTGTCCAACTTGTGAACCCAAGCTTGTGTTGTGCTCTTTCCACTTCCATCAAATATAGGTAATGTGAGCTTGCTAGTAGCCTACTTAAGCTCCTTGTTTTGGTTCTAAGGTCTTCACTCCAATCTAGACCTATAGTATTCTCTTCTTGAATTCACAAATCTATCAAATTTCATGTGTTCATGCACTTGTGGTGTCAACAAATCCCACTCTTTTTTTGCTACCATAACCACATCAACATACCTTGGTTCCTCTTCCTCTTCAACATTCTTCACCTCCTTCTCTTCCCTCAAAAATCTAGGTCAAGTAGGTCTATCTGCAGTCCAGGAAGGAGTACAATGAGCCCTAGGTGTCCCAACCACACTTTCTTTATCTTCTGCAACCCTATTATGTTGCATATGTTGTTGCATTGTTGTTGTAAAACCTTCAAAAGAATGAGTCACTCATTCAAAAAAATCTCTAGCATCTCTATCCTCAATGTTTCTCTCATTTCTTCTTTCATTTCTTCGTGGACCATCTTTTGCCCTGTCACCCATTTCTACTAATGGTATGTCTTCAAATGTATTATCCTCTTTCCAATTACATTCTTGCTCTGCTCTTTTGTGAGTGTAGTATCTATGATGACCTCTCATGTGAACTTTAACCCTCCGGGATGGCAGAATCAAAGCTCTGATACCACAGTGATATCCCTTGACAAACTGATGTGGATTTGCACTCAAGGAATATTTTCAAACGCTTCTGATGCAAAGCTATTACTTGCTGGTCTTTGTTCTCCAATCTGATTGTACTTGATTGCAATGATCTCAAATTTGTTTTGATACTTGTATTATCACTATAAAAGCTAAGCAATGATCTAATATGAAGATGCAATGCAAATACATGAATCTGATATCAAAATCATGGACCTACAGCCAACTTTCATTTTCACAAACACTTGGAATGCATACTAAAGTACTACTTGATATGATCATTTCATCGAATATGAGACTCCAAACTTGAACTCCTTTATTGAAATGTAATCCCCAATCACAATGACAATGTAATCATGCCAAGACTCTTGGCTTACAATGTAAATCTTATACAATGCCCAAATCTCATTATAATTATCATCTACAACAGCATGCTAAATTTTCATAAAATGATAATGCAACTACTCCTATTACAATGCCACATGATGTTGATGAAGTCAGCAAGGAATGTTATCATGAAAAGATGACTCAAATACAAATAACATCAATTTGTGAAAACCTAGAGATTGATGGCTTCCTGGATATAATCATTTGATTCTCCTCATGCCCAATGAATTCACCTCCAAACAAGAAGTGCCTAGTCTTTTAATCACACAACAATGCTTCCATAATTTTATTGGATTTTATTTCACCTTCTATCTTGAAATTTCCCTTCCTTGGTTGGTCACCCCTACTCTAGGATATCATACTTTTGATGTAACTGAAATCAACTTGTAAACTTCTTCAAATCGCATGAGATTCCATTGTCAACCCTCCAAGAATAGAGTGTTGCAATCCCATGAAGAAATTGATGCAAAACAAGAGAGATATGTGCAAAAATGTGGCTCCTCAAGCTGATAAAGATGACTGTCAATGTCTGATATGAATTCTAATATTTAAATCAGTTTGTGCAAGATATCAAAACAATCTCCCAAATGCAAATTGATGGAGACATAAACATCAAATATGTTCTCCAAATCAAATCTCCAATTGTACTATCAAAATTGGCCCTTAGCCATAATTTTGGCATTGATGAAAGGACTGAGATATCCTCTCCAATCTACAACAATATCAGTTGATAGTTTCATAGCCTCAGAGTTGTCAATCAAAGAGAGCTTTTGGTATCAATGATCAAATGTAGAAACTGCAGAAACCATATGCTTCCGCAATGAAATCAATCAAAGCAATATTCAAAAACTGGGTGATTAGAAGCTTAGCCAACCCCTCTATTTATTCGTTTTCTCCAATCCTTCAAGAAGCTTCTAGAATATTATTTTAGTGAATTTATGATATAATATTTTATTTAAGTCACTTTATTAAATTAATTAAATATAAGGTCACCTTATAATATTTATTTATTTGATAACCTTACAAATAATTAATTTAATGCCACTTTTTTAATTTAATTAAAATAATCAATTAGTCATCCTCATGAAATATCATTATTTTGGACAACTAAATTAATTAATTAAATTAAATTACTCTACCTCCAAAATGGGGACATTACAGCCTCAACATTCGTTAATCAAAGCGGGATGGCTTTGACCCACTTCATGAAGTAATATATAGCAATGATAATAAAAGTATGTCCTTTAGAAGAAGGAGGTGATATTCTTCCAATAATATCCAACCTCCATTTTTCAAACGGCCAAGGAGAGGTCTAGTTTTGTAACTTTCGCACAAGTGCATGAATAAGACAACTATGCTACTAACATTGCAGCACTTTTCAACAAAGTCAAAGGGATCTCATTCCATCATTTTCCAGAAGTACCCCATGTATATCAATTTCCTCACCAGAGATTTACCACCAAAATTTCCACCCACAAAGCCCGAATAGGCTTCTTTAAGGGCAAGGGGTATTTCCACTTTAGTGAGACATCGAAGAAGCAAGTTGTTATAAGATTTCTAATAGAGAACATCAAACAAGACAACATAATAGACTGAAAGCTTTCATATACGAGTGCAATCATTTTTCATCACATCATCAAGAAAGTTTCCAATCTTTAGGTAGCTGTAAATATTTGAAAACCATTCTCCCGAGTCTACGTGAGAACACACAAAAGCATCAAATTCAAGCTAATTGGAAATAGCTAGAGACCGAAGGACTTCAACTACGAAGTGGTATTCTTTTGTATCCTCATCTTAAGGTACCAGGGAAGCAACACTTGCCATGGCATTTACATGTCTATTTTCTCTCCTAGGGACACTATCTATCGTGAAAGAGGAGAACCATTTAAGCAAGGACAAAGTGAGTTCTCGATATAGAGACAACTTAATTTTCCTAGCTTGATAGGCTCCCATAATCTAATTCATAATAATCTAAAAATCACCCAATATATGGAGATGTCTTTATTTTAAGTGCGATCGCAGCACACAATCTAGCAATGAGGGCTTTGTATTCAGTGATGTTATTAGTGCAAGGGAAGTCCAATCAAAAGGAGAGAGGGATTGGCTTACCTTCAGGTGATACTAGAACCACACCTGCTTCAGAGCTAGTCTGACATCTCAACCCATCGAAGTACATTTTCCATTTGAGATCATAATTGATTGCAAGAATTTTCTCATCATGAAAAAAATCTAAACCCAGGAAGGAGCAAGCCGAGGGAGAGTTTTCCAATTGATCAGCAACTGCTTGACCCTTTATTGAATTCTAAGTAACGAACTTATGTCAAACTCAGAGAGAAACATTACCCATTTCACTAACCTCCCAACAAGATTTTTGTTGGAGAAAAAATTATTTAAGAGGCCACTCTTTACAATGACATGTGTTTCAGCATGAAGAAGATAGTGCCTTAGCTTCTACGTAGCAAAGACGAGAGAAAGACATTGCTTCTCCATGAAGGAATAATTATTCTGATAATCAACTAGGACATGACTAATGTAGTAGACCACTCTCTCTTTCCTAGCATCATCATACTGAGCAAGCAAAACTGCCAAGGCATATGGCAATGCAATGAACTAAAGAAAAAAGGGTCTATCCTACATAGACGGCATTAGCATGGGAGGATTGACCAAATAGGCTTTGATTTACTCAAAATCTTTCTAGTACTCTTCATCCCATATAAAGTGAAATTCTTTCTTCAAAAAGTGAGTGAAAGGAAGGGTACGATCAACCAATTGAGATATGAATCTTTGAATTTCCTGAATCTTCCCTTGTAAACTTTGCAACTCAATGATATTCCTGGGTGGAGGCATGTTAACAATAGCATCAATATTATTCATTTCAACCTCGATTCCATGATGAGAGACTATAATTCCCAAAAAAATTCTTGTGTCTACATTGAAGACACACTTAAGAGGATTAAGTCTCATCTTATAGAGTCGAAGCCTCTCAAAAATAAGATGAAGGTTCTTCACATGATCCTGACAGGTTATAGACTTCAACAAGATATCGTTAACATAATCTTCTAAAATCTTATGAATGAAATCATGAAATATTAGGGTCATCGCCCGCTCGTAAGTAGCTCCCGCATTCTTTAACCCAAAGGGCATGACCACATAACAGAAAGTTCCCCAAGGGGTGGTGAAGTTTGTCTTGTACTAATCCTCTAGATTAATACGGATCTTATTGTAACCCGAGAAACCATCCATAAAAGATAACAAGGCATGGCCCACAATCGAATCCATAATCATATCTATATTAGGTAGCAGAAAATAATCTTTAAGAGAAGCCTTATTAAGGTCATGAAAGTCAATGCATATATGGATATGGCCATCAAGTTTGCTAATGGTGATAATATTTGAGATTCAAGGGGAATAGTCAATTGGATGGATAAAGCTCACTTTTAGCAGCTTCTCTATCTCAGTCTTAACCAACAATGCAACCTTGGGATTGGTATTTTGAATCTTCTACTTAACTGGCTTGGAATTGGGACATAAGATGATATTGTGAACCACTATGGACTCATATATATTGGGCATGTCCTCATACATCCAAGCAAATATATCAGGATGGGAATGTAGGAGATCGAAATGTTCCTTTGCTTCTTCCGAAGAAAGGAACTTCCCAATCTTAATCACCTTTTTAGAAGACTTAGGATCCATAGAGATTTCAATAGTATCTCCCTTGAGGAGGGAACTATGATCTCCAGGATGCAATATCTGAATGCCATCCTGAACATTAGCTAGAGGGTCCTCCTCATCAACACTCGAGACAGATTCTCCAAAATATTCCTATCCATTCAGGCGATATGGGAATCGTCTTTTATGATAGAAAGGAGGCAAAGGGGAGTAGTCACCTAAGAATTCCTCAAGTGATTCATCCAAAGGGGATACATCTAAAGGTACTTTCTCGTCTTGCACCCCATCCTCTATCAGTTTAGGATGGACCAAGCTAAGTGGTTCAACCGAAATCATGTTAACACTGCACCAAGGTTTTTGCTTAGATTGTTCAATAGATCACCCCAAACCCAAATAATGCTTACAAGGCTTAAACTGAATAGGGACTTGGATTCCTTGCTCAATACATCCAAGGCCTTTTTTCCCATAGCCATACTAAGAAGTGATGTTATATCTAAAACCATAGCGGGTTTGCAAAACTTTGAAAGGCGATGGTTCCTCATAGAGAGCTTTGTTCCACCAATGAACATTGAACACATCTACAAGAGCACAACTATCTCCTTTACTCGATTCACAAACATTAACCTCCTTAGCAAGGGAAGGACTAGTCTCCTAAATAGGATTACAATTCCCCTCCTCAATAGGAGCATCATCCACTTTTTCATCAGATGCATTCGAGGTTATCAGAATTTTTAGATGAGTGGGACTTACTTCGTATTCTCCAATAAAGAATTTAGAGAATTCCAAAGACCCCCAATTATCATCAAGGAAAGCATTCAATTCAGAAGGAGAGGTAGATGGGGAAGACTTAGGATTTTCTACTTTAGGTGGTTCATCTTTAACAATACTCGCTTTGGGGACAACCTCCATGAAGGGTATCACTAAGGAACATGTCATAGCATCATAAATTAAAGATGGAATACAATTCTTAAGAGTGGATACAACTGAAGCTCGACCAGCAACTGCTAACTCACAAAGGTGAGGAGCTTTTGGGTCAGCTTTAATTGTGACCACTCAATTATTTACAACAAACTTTAGAGAATGATGTAAAGTAGAAGTTACGACACCCATAACTTAAATCTAGGGTCTCCCCAAAAGAATGTTGTAAGGTCAAGGGCTAGGAATCACATAAACCAAAGTAGGTAAGGTAATGGGGCCTAGCTACAAAGGCAGTATTATTGTGCCTAGAACTTGGCGACTAGCATTATCGAACCCACGAATGCACAAAGAAGAAGCAGCTAGAGAAGATGAATCAATTTTAATATTAGGTAGTAGGTCGATACCACAAATTTTGAGAGTCAAACCGGTGTCAATGAGGGTACACCTAATACCAATAGCATTAACATTAACTATAATCATTAAAGGGTCTTCTTGCTTCTACACATGCAGAGGTGGGAGTTCCTACATATAGAATGTAATATTTGGAAAATCCACATGAATATGAGCCATCAACGATTAACATTGGTTGGCCTAGTGGAGGTAGGAAAGAGAATATTTTGTAAGGACTCCTAAAGCATTTTTTGATAAACCAAAGCGGTCTAAAGAAAATCCCAAAGTGAGATCTTAGTCAAAGTAACACGCAGTTGCTCAATAAGATCATAATCACCTAGTGCTTTAGTCATAGGTTTAGGTGTTGCAAGAAGACTTGATTGAGAAGGTGGTAAAGAAGTAGTAAATTGATTAGGTTGTGATGTAGGAACAAAAGGTTGTTGATCCAAAAAAAAATTATTTCTTCTTGTATTATATGTGTCCCCAACAACATTGTAAGAAGCAGAGTTTGTAGCCTTTACGAACCTTGAATACAATTCTATTCAATCATCATGATATAAAATTCCACATACATAATAATCCTTCCTTGGAGAAGGGCTAGCTAGGGTCAAGTAAATGAATTTTTTCTGAGGACTTGGAGGAGCCACAGAGACCACCTCAACATTTACCGACTCTTCATTCTGTGAAGAAGAGGTTGCTCAAAAGATTTACGGATAAGGGAAGACACTTCTAAGAAATCATCTAGAGCATCATCCAAAATTTTGAAGTCTTGCTTAGAAAAATCATTTTCATAGACATGAAAACATTGTAAATACAAATCTGACATGTTCAAGTCGAGTTCACCAAAATGTGAGATAAGAGGGATTCACTGCACACGAGTATCTTCATTATCAAGAGAATCCCAGGGAATGAACTACCCTTATCCACCTCAACATAAGCTAAATGAAGAAATTGCAAAGGAAGTGTATACTGGTTAACTATCATAGAATACTACTTCAGATTTTGAGAGAGTGAAACTTTTGGATTTCTGCCTCTGGCAGAGGAGCTCTCGGCCAAAGGATGGTAGCGCAGATTTAGGACACCAACATGGTGCACTAGTGTCCAAATGGCACACTGGCATCTTGAGCAATAGAGAACTCGGGAACTCGGGCAGGCGAAATAGAGTTTCACTTTTTAACCCAGATTCGAGTTCTACTAAATAGAACAATAAAATAGAGAGCAAAAATTGTGAGAAAAATACAAGGAGAACTTGGAGAAAACTCACCCTCAACCAGCTATCTGGGTCTTCACTCCAAGCTCTGCTTTGCAACCTACACACAAAATGAATGAGGGGAAAATGTTGGGGATGTATAGGGGTCTGTCGTAGTGAGAATCCTACTTTGGTGTTCCCACCTCCATGGACAGCTAGATAGAAAGAGAGTGTAACTGAAATGGACAAAGGGAGTGGTGAAAGAAAAACCTGCTTTAAGAGTAGAACCCACACCACCAAGTAGTAAATGAACAAGAGATGTAAATAGAAAAGAGAGAGAGAGAGAGAGAGATAGTTACCAATAGGCCTCGACCCCCTCTTGAACACATAGACATGCCATTGAATGCTTGCTAGAGATCTTTGGCTGTTAGAGGGACCTCAGTTCGGCAAAGCTTCGCTTGTAGAAGTATTGTTGTCAAAAGTGAAAGAGATTCAAGAGTGAAGTTGAAGAGAGCTTGATCGAATGAATGAACTCCCAAAATGAGAGAAAATGAGGGGTTTTTTTTAATGCAAGGATAGCAAAGAGCCATTACACCCAAAAATCTGATTGATGGGACACGTGTCAAGAGTCAAGATTTGAGATTCCTCATTTCAAACTCAGAAAAATACCAAGATGCTAGTACACTGTGTGGACGTCCACATGCCATGTAGGCATCCAAAGCATAATTTTTTGAGAAACGTGTCATCAGGTTGTGATTGCTTCGCCACTATTCCACATGGAGCTAGAATTGTGAAATTCTGACCCATGGGATTTTTTCCATTAATGTGCTTAAGCATCATAAATTCTAGGAAAAGTCTTGAAATGTGGAATTTCCCCTAGGTGCAATTCTACGACATTACACTACTTAGTGATGTGGTACTTATATGTTGTCCCTCGTGTGCATGACAACATTTCCACATTGACATCTTGTAATGTATCATGGGCTACAACATGACTTCCCTTTCTCTCTCTCCTTAGGATGTCACGTGCTCCTTTGATTCACACACACCATCCTAAGGGGGTGCTACTATACCTCTTTGATTTTCAATAAGGTGAATTCGGTGGCCAACGAATTCCTCACTAAAAAATTTTCTTTTTTCAAAAGTGCATTTTTCAACAAGGACACCTTAGTAATATTTTTCTTTCAAAAATGAATTCGTAGCAAAAGAATCTAAAAACTTTCCTTGAAAAAAGGAGTACTTTTTTTGATGAAGTTTGAAAACTTTCCTTTGAGAAGGAGCATTCTTTTTTATAAGATTCCTTGACAAAAGAGATCATTCAAAAGGATTCCTTGATGACAAAATCATTTGCGAAAAATGTTGTTCTTTTCAAATAGAGTGTCCCCTTGTGTGGGCCCCTTGCTATCTTGAAAGGTTCTCGAGGGGACCCCTTTGAAAAATTCTCCTCCAATTGCTTGCTTTGTGATATGTCTTTTTGAGCTTTTTTTCCTAACATGTTTTGTCTACAGGTTAAAATGTTGCTTTCTAGGACTAAGCACCTATAAATATTCTTTTACTATCAAGCTTGTAGGACCAAGCACCTCATCAAGCTTTACTTCTATGACTAAGCACCTATAAGGGCCTTTTGCAACATACTCTCTAGAACCAAGCACCTTTGGATTCATTTCATGTTAAGCCCCGCAGGACTTAGAACCTGTGGTGCTCCCATTGTAGGATCAGGCACCTGTGAAGCTCCTTCTTTCTACAAGACCGAGAACCTGTAGAGCCTTTTTTCAACTTCTGCAGAACGAGATCTTGTGGAGCCTTTTTTCAACTTCTACAGGATCGAGAACCCATGGAGCCATTTATGCAAGGTTGCCTTGTGGGACTGAGAACATGTAGAGCTACCTCCTACACATCTGAGTGTGCTAGATTGGAGATCTGCTTACTCAACTCTTAAGGTATATTCTCTTCAACCTCTTTACACTTTATGTCACATTCACACTGACACGTATGCTCGCTAAAGTGGGGGGAAAATGTAATTGAGTGAATTTTCACCACTAGGAAAATTCCACATTTCATCACCCCCTACCTTAGAAAATGTAAACCTGGTGATGCAATTTCACCACTACCACCTTGCTCATTCCACCTAGCTGCATCTTTTTTGTTTTGGTGGATGAATCTTTGTCATGGATGTCCATGCACCATGCCAAAATTCACATGTCGTGTTTCCTTCTGATAGAATTCCTATTTCTAGAATCCGTAGAGGCATTACACTTCCCCATTGGTTGTGAAGTGTAACGTCTCCTGCTTCCTTGACAGACGAAAAATATGTCTTTTTCCTCCCTTTTCCTAGTTCAAATTCATCAACTCACATTCTTTCACTCCTTCACTCTCTCCACTCTTGTTGACTCAATTCTTACTCATTCTCACTTGCTAAGCTCATTCCACAGATTCTACACTACCTCCTCTTTGTTACAAGTTGTTGGCTTTGATTCCTACACTACGTTCTCATTGCAACAATGCTACCATTGGAGAATCTCAAGCTTCTTCCTTCCACTACTTGCCTTGAGTGCTCGTAGTTGTGAAGGTGATATTGTTCATTATTGCTCACTCTTTGCATCATCTTTTTTATCAAGTAGCATACTAGTTGTTTGTGCTATTTACTTTGCTTATAATTTCCTTTATTGCTTTCTACTCTTTATGGCTATCTGGATGTTCGTGGAGGTGGGAACACCAAAGCGGGGGATTGACTGAGGTAGTTCTCTAAAAAAAACCCAACATTTTTCCATCTCTATGTGTGTAGGTGGTTCTTTTCAAGTGGAGCTAATAGAAAATTCAACTCATGGGTAAAAGATTCATTTTATCACCCTCCTTGTCATTTTCACAATAGATTATCTCTTAGTATTATTTTGTCATATTCATTTTTTTGTCCTTTTTATTCTCTATTAAAATATAAATATCACATATTTAATTAGTTAATAGAATTTTTTATATTTTTTGCTTGCTTTTTGGACCTCTGTCCATATGAATTCCAGCGCACCGCTCTAGAGTCTAATTTTTGTGTTGTCGTCCTCAAACAATGAGCTATCTAGGAAGTAGGATGAACCTTAGAAATTGGCTCTTCTAACCACATAACCATTTAGTTTTAGTAGAAGCAAAGCATCAAACTATATGCCCTTCCTCTTTAGCCTAAGTACCTTGTCCTTTTTGATCTATTTAGAAAACCCAAGGTAGTTTACAGTAGCATATTCCTTAGAACTCTTTCATGACCTAGAGTCCTGAGGGTGACAGGTCCCCCTTCTCTACAATTTCACATCTTTCATTCCCTACCAATTTAAAAATATATCAATTTGTATCTATTTTGATATTATGTGTTGTGTCCTTAGTTATGTTTTGATTGTAAAGTGTTGGGCATCACCAATATCACATTGCATTGATAAAAACTCAAAATTTGGAGTGTTATGGTTGATATGAGTCCACAAAATCCATTGATGACAACACCTAATGATGGCATAAAAACATTGGATTATGAAACCTTAATTGCAATAATAAATTAGGGTATAGGTCATGCCATTTTTTTCCTCTTAAATCCACATCCTTTTGAATAAAAATATTTTTTCACTCTTATCAATCTCTTCTCATAGTTGTAGAGCCTTAATAGTTGCATTAATGTTTATGTGCATCATTTATCAGGTAGGTAGGAGTTGGTATGAAAAATTATAAGATTTTTAGACTTTAGAGGTCATGGATGACAAATGATTCATACCATAGGGGAGTAATGGAGGAGAAATTCCAAATGAAGGAGTCTAAAAAGGAGAGAAATAGAGAATATCAAGGATTGTGGGTGGGAAAGGAGTCATATTGCCAAGGCATGAGGGGAAGGGAAATTATGAGGGTTTAACTTTAAAAAAAGAGGAGAGTGGAGGAGTGTCAAGGTTTAGGGCTCAAAGTTACCTTATGATAGGCAATAAGAAAAAATAAAGTATGAAATATTTACTTTTAAAGGTCTTTATGAAGGAACAAAAGAGTTATTAAGATTTTAGGAAGAAAGGAAATGGGTATTGAGAATAAAGGAAGTTTAAAATCTTAACCCAACATGATTTTACAAAGTGGAATGATGGAATTTGTAGGTACTTGGTTAAGAGTGGTCCAAAAGTCCACCCTAGAATGACATAACAAAATTTTGGTTTACCATAGGGAATTTAGAGTTGAACAATAACACATGGAAGTTTGAACTTTGAAACACTTGAAGAAAATTTTCAACATAAAAAGGAGCAAGGCTTGGGAGGAAGAATATTTTGGGGATGAAGGAATCTAAAGGCCTAATAGATTAAAGGAGAAAAACTTAGGTAGGATGACGTGATGAGGTGGGAATGTATAATGTACTAAGAGGAACAAAAGGAAGTGAGGGGAAGTAGGGAAGCACACCTAGCAAGGAAACATCAAAAACTCTAACATTTAGCATAAAATTAAGCACTCCAACCAATAACCTAAGAACTTACACATTCCTTGTAAAATTGGAACTTGCAACACAATATAAATACATATAGAGAATCACACACGTGTAATTTTGGCCAAGGGAGACCCATGTAAGACTTCTAAGGTCAATAATAAATGGGGGCCAAACATAGTAAAAACACACAAAAGTGAAGGCAACTCAAGAAAAAATAATAGAAAATTTTGAGTTCCAATACATCCCTTAAAAATCTCTACTACAATAGAACTATAGGAAAGAACTCAAATTGTTTTTAAGTCAAAATAAAGTTGAATGAATAAATTTTGAGTAAGAGAAAAGTCGGAGTTATAAATATTGTAATGTATGGGTATCATAATTAAGATATGTAATTATAGTTTGTTAATATGGTACACATTCTCTCTGTAAATCATATTCAAGAAACACTTCCTTACCTAGACTCTATACTTCATATTCTTAGAAATCTCTAGATCTGGTGAAAAATTGTTAGATTAAATATTGTGCTTCCTTAATAAGGATATAATATTCTCAAAATATTTTATTCGATAATAAATTTATATTTTATTTATAATAAAAGAAACTTTTGACATAAATCAAAAAATTTGACTAGTACACCCATTTATATCATCATTGCATGTGAAAGGAAAGAGACATTTATATTGGTATGCACCCAACCAACTCCCATTGCATATATAGTAGACTATATGGGTGCAATTGATCATAATGGACCCTAAGATTTAATGTATATTATTTTCCCCTATGCCAATTAGGTTCTTATATACTACAAAAATTGCTACAATTATAATAATAATCTTATACATATTTATTAGTCATTATTTTTGATTGATGGTTGTTGATAACTAACTACTACTCATGTATATATGTTCCAAGACTAATATTTTTTTAATTTTGGTAGTGGTATCTTGTTGGATGTAAAATATAAAGAGATATAATACAAAGATGACATATATTATAAGACATATTGAGGGAAGATATGGTAGTGGTTGATACAAATATAGATTGGCTCTTCTCTAGATAGTTTTTCCATTAATTTTTTTCTTATTTCAAAGATTCTCTTAGTGATAATATATTTATCATTTAAACATGTTTGAAACTAATCTCAATTAGTGAAAGACATGAATACATAATGATTTTCACATAAAGTGATACATGTCTGGCTTTATGTCCCATATAACAACAATAAGCATCTAATTGTATGCACACCTACTATAGTAATATATTTAGATTCCATCCTACACTTCCTCCATGATTATATAGCCACCCAAGGGAGTTCATTTTATATATCAATTTTTAAGTCATCCAACATATGATTTGGAGACTCCATTTTCTTTGTGCCTATAAGAATGGTGATGCACAAGGGAAGATACAAATTGATTGGTAGACTTTCTATAGTGATAGAGAGAAGGTGGTTTGAACATTATTAGATATAAGTTGACATAACTCAATTTATTTACAATTGAAGTCGTTTGATAATGTGTAGATTTGTATGGAAATTTATGGTAACTAATAATTTATTTTTAAGACACAATCCTAACCAATATACAATTTGGTTACTTTTTCACCAAAAACTTCCTCAAACCATAAATTCTTTAATATTATTCAATCAACTATTTTTAATTTATCCATTCTTGAATCATGCACAATCTATTATTATTTTTATACTAGTATATTTATATTTCTCTAACTATTAATACTATGAATCTAATAGTTTCAACTCATTTTTCCACTTAAACAAACCATATTATGTTATATTTGGTATTATTAAAAAAATTATTTTTGGAAATATCACCCACTTGTTAAGATGTGTGTGTAGTTATGAAGCATAGACACATATGTATGTATGTACATGTGTATGCATATATGTATGTATGTATATAAATTATTTTTATAAAGATTTATTTATAAATTATTTTCATAGAAATATATTTGAAATGTATTGTTTTTTTCTAAATTTAATCGAAAGAAAATATGATTATTGAAGGAACCGTTGTTTAGGAGATAGAGATGAAAATACTATTGAAAATATCCATTGGAAACTCAACTAAAGTTGAAGAAACTTATAAAATAATAAGTGTCAAACAAAAATCTTCAAACAACAATATTTAAAGCATAGCCAAACTTGTCAAGTTGCTTCCCACTATAACTATGTTTATCTTCTATATTCTTTCTCCCCTCTTAATAGATGGAGGCTACGGTTGTAGTAAGATCAATATAATTTCAATATGGATTCTATTATTCTATTTTGTCTTTAGTTTCTACCATTGAGGTTGTAAATACAAGTGTTGTACAACTCTTTTATCTAGAGATTCGAAAGAAATAGAAGAGGTTGTTAATGGGTCTTCAGGGGATGTTGGGGTTGCAATAAATGTGATTTTAATAATATTTCTATCAAATTATGATGAAATTGGATACACATTCAAAATAATTGATACTTATGGTGTTTATATCATAGTATATATTTAATTTGTAGATTTGATATTTTAGTTAGTTGGAATGGATTAATAAATGTATATTTTGACATGTTAATTTTAAGTCTATAATAACATGTTAGTTTAATATCCATTTCCTTATTTATTTAAAGTTTAAGAAGAAGATGGAAATTCAAGTCAAACATAAAATTTCATATATTCAAGTTTATGAAGGATGACATAATGAGATAGATTTAGAGACTAATATTTGTGGAAATCACACTAAAGATGTACCTCATCATAGCAATTTCATCTTTAGTTCAACCTAACTTAAGATTTACATAATTTTTTAATTCTTTAATCATTTCAAAAATTATGTAATTTTCTTACATAAATGATTAGTATATCATATTTGACTCTCATACCATGTTAGAAATAGAATATTAGGTTACTATTCATTATAAATAAAATGTAGATTATAGGATGCACATAATTAAGAAAAACACGACATATGCATTGGGAAAATTATTCTTGATATTAAAAAACCCATAAGAATCATTATATTATAATATACTTATTAAATTGTCTATAAAGCCATAGATAAAATCCAAGGTTATCATTTTTCTTCTCTTCCACATGGCCAACAACAAATCTTCTATGTAGAATAATAAATTTCACTAACTTAAAAAATATTTAAGAATTGAATTTCCTCTCAATGAGAGAGAAGATCCTTAAATATAAGATAAGGGATGTAAATTTCCTAAAAGGGTATTTGTCATGTACCTATCAAAAACTACCATTTATAAATAATTAATAATTTAATAGTTTATTAGATTATTAAATATTAAATGGTATATGCTTTATAAAGCATATAATTTAAGCATGAAATTTTTGTAATCTTATAAAAAACAGTTAATAAATGTTATAAGGGTAGGATGCCTAATGATATTATGTTCTAATAGATATTTGATTTTTCAAATCAACAACTATTATATCTCTACTATAAGTCCCATCTTTATATCCATAAGGAGAAGATATATTGAACTCGCTTGTATTTTTAACTTTCCATGTTGATTGCTATTTCATCACTTACATTGATATATCTTCAATGTCTTGAGGCTCTCTATAGTGAATTATCATCTTCATTTTTAAATATTTACCTTTATATTCATCACGTTTTAGTTCAATAGATTCACCACTCTTCACTTGGAAGAGTAAAAATTTGTGTAATATGTTAAAAATGGCCATTTTTACTATCATAAATGTAAGACTAATACTCCAAATAATATATATTTTAAATTTTTCTCCAACAATGGTATCATTGTGTTGGTAAAATTTTATGGGATGTCAAAACTACACATAAATAGCATCGCAACAAATGTTGACTGCACAACAAAAGCACCATCACAGCAACAGCTACAAATGTCAATAGCTGCCCAACAGCAAAAGAAGCAGCTACAAATGACTATAACTGCCCAGCAGCAACAAATAAAACTACACATAAATAAAATTCCACTAGTATCATTGGTGAGCAGCTTTTTCTTGGTCAGTCGCGTCTGTTATACCCCTCTCGAGTAGTGTTTGTTTTACTTTCAAATGAAATGGACTTACAGTGGACTATGTTCATGAAAAAATCTTTATGGACCATTCTTTAAACAATGCAATCTAGGATTATATTTTCATAATGGGAAAGCATTGGTTGGAGGTCCATTCATGCATAAAGATTTGTAGAAAAAATCTGGCTTCCTTTGTGTTTATATGGCTCTTAAACGAGCTCTACATATGAGGGAGGTGGCGGAATTGGATGAAGCATTCAGGGCGTACAAGGCAGAAATTGGTGCAAGTTTCTGTGGTTGGGTTTTGGAGGTCTGCAAAACTATGCTTGTGTTGCTCACTCACGAGACTCACCCTCCTGTGCCTCCACCAACACCAATCTTAAAGGATGAAACGACCCAATCGTCTACTTAAAATGGTTCTTGGTCTCTGGTGGATTTTTGGTTTGGACTTCTCTGGTGTATGGGCATATATATGTTCTTTGGGTGTTCTTTTTTGGGTTTACATGGCCCTGGCTTGGACTTTGAGGCATTTTGTTTCAGGTTTCTATGATACTCTACCTATTATAATTATATTTTATTAAAAAACATAAATGCACTAATAAAATTGGTAAATACATGTCATGATCTTTCTTATCATTAATTGTATTCATATTATAGTGATTCTCAATTAATCATAAGGCCAACTACTAGTACCTATCAAGCTAAGCAAGATAAACTCTCCCAATATTGTGACCTCGTGTAATCACTTCATCATTTTTCATCTTTCTTGATATATATTATCCAATGAAAAAGATAATTTTCATATGGATAGAATGGCTAGTGCTAGTTCCCTTATTCCCCTCAATGATCTAGAAGTTCATCATGAGTTTGTTATTCTTAAATTATCTTTACTTGGTATCATGGATAGTTTTTTTGTGACACTTTCTTCTATTGTAACATCAATTTAGAGGAATGGTAGTCTCATATCTATAATTATCTAAAATATGGTATACTCCTTATTAATTCTTCTAAAAATTCTCAAACTCATATCCATAAGATTGTTGCATGTTACATTCTTCTTTTACATGTGTTATATTGACAAGATCATAATGACCCCCTTCTTCATTATTTAACAAAATCTAAATACATGATTTCCCTTCAAGAGGCATATTTTGGTGGATGATCATTAGTTTAATTTTTTTCACATGAGGTACTATTGGAAAAAAAAAGGGGACATGATTCCTTTTAATTTATCAAGAAATGCCTATAATGTCAACAACACAGTAATCTCATTCGTGTTCCTACACATGAACTCCAATCTTAGAAATCCCCTAGGCCATTTTACTTTGGGGAAAGTACAATTTATTCAAAAAAATAATCCATCTTCTTTTCAAGGACACATCATCAGTATTATAGATTACTTTACGAAGTGGGTTGACATTGTTCCTCTTTATTTTACTACTATTGAAGTAATCTTTTAAATTGTTAACATATTTTTTTAATTTAGGCTTCATTTTGCCTTTATTTCTAACAATGGTTCATCATTTAAGAACAAGGATGTGAAGTGGTTCCTCAAAAAATCTATATTCAACAATAATTTTCTACACCTTACTATCCCCACTTTAATGATCAATCTAAGGATTCTAAAAAAATAATTGAGAAAATACTTTAATAAAACTATTATAAATATGGAAAGGACTGAAATAATCAAATTTATGACACATAGTGGGCCTATTGTATGATTATTCTTATGACCACTAGTACAAATCCATATAATCTCATCAAAGACACTAATGCTATCATGACATTGGTGTCAAATATTTCATCCTTGTGTCTTTTTTCAAGGGCTCATTGATGATAACACCTATCATGAGCATAATTTATAAGATCTTAAAATAATTGATGAGCATCAAACCAATGCTTTAGAGCATATTTGAGCCTATCAAAAGAATCTCCATTGAACGTACAATCAAAGTGTAACTTCTTGTTATTTTCAAGTTTGTGAACTAGTCCTCCATGAGAACCAACAATATAAATACCCCTATAAATTGCACAAAATAGAGATTTAGTCCTAAATAGCTAGGACCATTTGTTATCACTACTATTTATGGTTTTGAGGTATATGATCTCTCTACTATTCAGGAAAAACCCCTTAAGAAATTGATTAGTTCTTCTTTGCATAACTTATTTTCTCTTTCCTTATATGCAATATTTGTGAAACACAGTTATCTTGACATGCTTGCCATTGTTTATCATATGTTATTTTTTCATGGACACCATTTTTCGGTTACTATGATTTGGATTGAATTTTATATTTTAAATGGATGCATGATCCTTCTTCTCAAAAATATTGAGTTTGCTTGCTTGGTGTTTTCTACACTTTGCATCAAAGATACACTTGTTGTTTCTCCTTGATACAATCTCAAGTTTCTTGGGTTCTTTTATCATTTTGATGTATTCCCGTCCATTTTTTATAGTAAATTGTTTCTTTACCGTATTAATCAATTAATTGTGCAAATTATTGATTAATAACTTTAACTCTATTACTTGATTAGATGTTTAAAATATTTAAATAAATGTCAAGTGTATCCATATCATGATAAAAATATCATAAACATGTGCAATAAATATCAACATATCATAGCACGCAAATATGCTTTAAAAAACCATTAAAATATTGATATATATGTTATCTCAAAGTTTATCATGTACATCACGGTTACAAAAATGTCAATCACTGTGGTAAGATGTGTTGTCTATACATATACAAAATTTTCATCATGGTGGAATGTATGGATATAGCTCTCCTCTATCCTTGGTGTCTCTTTGGGCTATGTTGGTGTTGGTGTGGGTGATGGTTAAGGTTTTCTACATATGCCACAAACATAGAATGGCTTTGTGACATGTTGAAATCCTACATCCCTAACACAAATCCTCCTAATTCTACTTACTCTATAGTGAGCCACAAATTGATCTACTAAAGTATCCTTATCTTAGCATGCTATTTAAAAATATTGGTAAAGAGTGTATGTACCTATGGGTGATCTAGATCTATGGGTCCAACTGCCCAAGCCTCTTTGCCTCTACCCTTCCTTGATTGTTTGAGATTATAGGCTATTTTTCTCTCTGCTTCTAGGTTTATTGCATCAACCTTTTCCCTCTCTACCCTCGCCATTGCCAAGTTTCTCTCTATTATTGATATTGTGACAAGTGGGAAATTTCCTTCTTCCACTCTATAGTAATAGACAAGATCTATGGAACTACCTAGTCTCCTCTCAAATATAACCCCTTATATGCTAATCAAAGGTCAAGTATGTGCTCAAATAGATCTATGTCACCCTATAGTCTATTGTGGCCTATAACTAGCATGCACCCCCTAACTCAACTATCTAGTGGGGATCATCTTTATAATGACTCAACCAATATAGTCAAGCCACTCTTGAGATTGCCTAAGATTTTATTAGTAATATATATCATGATATAATTCAAAGAAATTAACAATACATCTAGTATTCTACACAATCAAAACATTATGTAAAAGAAAACATGTCTTTACCTAGGTCCTTGATCTACCAATCAAAATCAAGAATTACTCATGGTGTTGCAACAATGCCATGATCTCTTGTGATCCTTTTTATCAATGCAAAAAAAAACTCTTATCTCTCAATAGTGCTCTACACTCCTATAATGGCTATCACTTGTGCGACCTAGAGTGGACACATATGTGATTCTTATTGCCAACCCTTTGTCCAACTAGACGGAGTTGCTAAAGCATGTCTATTGACATACAAAATTCATTAAAGCATAATATGTTTGCAAAGAAAAAGTTTATTACTAGTTTGTCCTTACAAAGCTCCTTGCGAGTTATAGATAACATCTTTCTTTAATGTTTGATTAAAATGGGCACACAAAATACCTGTCAAACTATAAATATTATGTATTGAACATCCAAAAACATGTATTGATCTTTCATCTTGACCAATTAATTAATTCCAGTTTCTAAATGCATTACCAATTATCTTACAAAATTAGAAAACTATTCAACTATCATCGTATCTTGACTCAAATCTCAAGCAAAGAACTATATCTCTTTAAAAAAAAACAAAAACTGAATCCATTTCCTTTTCACATGTTCCTAACTAGAACTATTGTCCTGATTATGATATAAATACACGAGAGGGTATTCTCCCTTGTCTTTGAATGTGAATATAAAAATTTCCTTTGTCTCCCTTCATATGATGATAGCAACATTGCAACTTCATGCATATAGTAGAACATTATCTTTTGAATCATTTGAAGCTACAAGAAACTTGGCATGTGTCGAACTGCACACAAACAAGAAGCCGAAAAATGTGCCATTCAAAGTCATTATTGGTGTTTCACCCCACTAAACAAATGTTTGAATAAATTGTGTAGCAGCGAACACAAAAACTAAGAAAACAAATGAGAACGGCTGCGTTAATAATCTAAAATAACAAAGTTGAATATGACTTATTATTACATGCACTCACTCTTGTAGAAAAATGGGCATAAAGAAAAATACAATTGTTTAGGGATTTTGAACTTTGTTATTAAACAAGTTAAAGTTTTACCCATGGCTAAGAATTTCAAGATGAGATCATACTACCATAGTGTACGGGATTTTTTAGAAGATTTTGAAACCTTAAATTTTAAGTTACTTCCTAGCGATCAAAACATGGAGGCAAACTATATGGCAATAAATGGATCCCATTTGACCTAATAAAAGATCTTCTAGTCAATAAGGATCATGTGTTGTTAATCATTAGGCCAAAAATCCCAAATAATAGGGACCATTAACAAGTTTTTGAGAGTGATGCTCAAATAGCACTACTTCAACTAGATCAAAGAATTTGCAAAGGAGTTACAACCTAGGATAGAGGAAGAATAAGAAGACCACATTCTACAGTTGAACAACAATAAGCTCTTGAGAGGTCTAATCACCCTTGAAATACTCTTTAGCCTAGATAATTCCAAGAGGGATAAAATAAATTTTACTATTGATAAGGGGGGTTATGTAGAAGTGGGGCTATCACCTAGAAGGAATATAAATTGGTAAGGCATGTACTTGAAGGGAAATGGATGTATTGATTCACCTCTATACAAAATACGATAATTTTGTAACATGAAAATATGAAGAATTGAAACGCTATGACAAAAAAGTGATTCAACATACAACAAAACTTTCTACAAATTTCAAGAATTGAGACAGATACAACAAGCCATCAACCCAAGGATACAACATTTATGAAGCAAGAATTGGTGAATTTGGTATATTAAAAATCATCTTCCCAATGAAACACTCAATGTAGGTCTAATCTAGTTACAATAAAGAAAGAGAATGGAGAGATTATATTTTTGTAAATTTCAAAGATTTGAACAAAGCTTCTCTTGAATATCATTATCCTTTCACCTCAATAGAGTAAACATTGCAAACATTTTTTGGTTCCAAACATTTATCTCTATTAGATGGTTTCTTAGGATAGAAATAGATTTAGGTAAAACAAGATTAACATAAGATAGCATTAACTACCAAGTGAGGGGCATTTGCATATGCAAGATGCCCTTTGATCTATCAAATGCTAGTGTGACCTTCCAAAGAGCCATGGTTATCTCCTTTAGAGAGATAATGAATAAAATCATAATGATATACCTAGATGACCTTATGTTCTCTAAACTAAAATATCACTTAGAACATCTAGAACAAGTCTTCTAAATATGATGATAATTTAGAATTTCACTAGACCCAAAGAAATATATCTTTGGGGTTGCTCAAGGTAAACTTCATGGTCGTGTCATACCAAAGGGTGGGATCTCTATTGACTCATCTATATTAAAAGGTTTTTTATAGCTATCTTTACTAGTGAATAAGAAAGAACTTCAATCCTTCCTTGGGGAGAAAATTTTTGTGGGCAAGTTCATCTTGTTTTTGTAGGGCTTGTGAGAACCATGCCCCTCATGTTAAACAAAGAAAAGGGCTTTAAATGGACCTAAAAAAAGGAAGAGAATCCTGTGAGGAATTTAAGTAGGCTATATTATTAGTTCCAATGCTAAGGAATCCTAATTTTTCAATAGAGTTCATTATTTATATCTTTGGAGGTAATTATAGTATAGTTGCAATACTAACTCAAAAGGATGATGAAGGAAAAAGTGAACATATAATTGTTTTCACTTCAAGGACTCTTAAGGATTATAAAGTGAAATATATTTTTTTGGAAGAAAACATATTCACTAGTTAAAGGGTTGAATAAATTCAAACATCTAATATTAGACACAAACTAACTACATTTCCTATTCACCTAAGCATCAAAAAAATACATCATGCAAGGTGAAATAAGAAAAAGAGAGTATATTGAATAAAAAAATCTTGGAATATGATATATATATATATCATATTCCAAGATTTTTTTATTCAATATACTCTCTTTTTCTTATTTCACCTTGCATGATGTATTTTTTTTATGCTTAGGTGAATAGGAAATGTAGTTAGTTTGTGTCTAATATTAGATGTTTGTCTAATATTCAATCAAGTTAATAAGAGGGAAAGCATTATGTTAGCACATTACTAAAGATATCAAGTTTTAGTCTAGATAAATTCTAAATTTAGAAATGATCCTAATAAATGAAGGAGATGAATTGAGATTGTGGATCAATAACTATGTAAAAATTGATTTTTGACATTGGGAGCTTCAATCTAGTCAAATTCACATTAAGTTTAAAAAATTGAACGAAAGTTTTTTTACATTTTAAACCTTTGAATGAAGGTAATTTTTTATGTACCTTCAAACGAAGGTGTTTTTAAATTTCCCCCTCCACCTGAGGTTAAAACTGTGATGTCCCACTAGTGGGAATCACTATTGTGGGTTCACCTAGAACTATAAGCTAACTATAACATTTCCTATATACTAGACTCTTCAGATGTGGGATTGCAAGGAACACAAGCGGGAATGGGAAAGTATGAAAAGATAAATATGACATATGGTTATAATGGGAAAAATATTTGTCCTAATACACACCTACTATAGATTAATTAAAAAGTAACATCATGTAGAGAGTTTTTGTACTTGGCCCTCGCTTGAAAGCGGGAGCATTTTCTTGCAACCTAGTGGAGAGGAGACTATGTGAGGTTGGTTTAAAAAAGAATCAATAACACCCCACTCCTTACAATGGAAGGATAATGAGATTCTTTACCCTTTTACCATCATCCTTAAGGATTGATCATCTTTGGACATCCACCTTTTACAAAAAATTATTCATGTTCTTTCTTTCTCTAATATTTTCTCTCAAATATGTTATAAAATATTTAACATTATTACTTTATAATATGAATCTTCCTATGAAATATAATAAGAATGTGATTGGTTATGGTTTTAGTATAATTGGTATTATATAGAATGATGGAGGAAGGTATATTAGCTTGAGCTTGGGACTTATATGTAAAGGAATGGTAGGGGCATGATTGACATAGGAGGTAGGCATAATGATAGAGGGATGAAAGTAAGGAGTGTAAAAATAATATATCTGATGGGCGATGGGAATACGTTGTGGGAGACACAATATAAGATTTAGGAGGATTAATTTGAAATATGTGGTATTGAAGGTAGGATGACATAATGTTATTAGAATGGGTAGGAAGGGAAGCATCATTTGAAACATTAGATTTACCAACACTTTGACTTATTTTATTTAGTATATCCACTCTACATGTCATGGTCAAGATAAAACTATGAATTTTATAATTTAGTGTAGAAGAATTAATATCGTAATCAAGGTTACTAATATCTTTCTTAAGGAATTATAACTTATGTGCAATATTATTCTTTTTTTGAGTTTATAAAATTTTCAATACATGCTTCATGGATAAATGTCTCTTCCAAATTAATATTACATAAAATTATTTATGATCAATGAGTTTCAACCATTCATCAATAAATGCCTTAGGGTTTTTAGATTCTTTCCTTATGGGGAGAATTTTATTTCTCCCTCTCCTCAAACTCTTCCATTATTTCACCCCTGAGTTGTTCATTTCTGTAATAAGATGCAAGTTCCCTTATATGGAGATCCCCTAAAAAAATTAGAGGATTCCAATCTGTTTTATCTAGCACCACATAATTGTGTAAATAATATTCACACAACTGATCTTGTTTCTCAAGGGTAGAATCAGCAAAACTATTAAGAAACTCAAAAATTCTACTCATACCAATTAACTGTTTACTAATTAACCTGGTAAACTGGAAACTTAAAAATATTTCCTATAGAAAGAGTGCATATGTCCTTGGTGGAGGTCTACATCTGATGATCTCTGCAGCTTTTTCTGCCACTTCCTCCAATCTGATTGTTGATCTTCTCAACTATATCTCTTTCTTTTCCAGCACATTTTCATGTTCTTCAATCAAGATTTCCTTTTCCATTTCTTCTTTTCATGTGCAAACTCATCAGTTACTCTCCATAACTGATAGCCAAGTGACAAGGTTGTATGGTAATTAGGAGTACTAATGGGAGGAGGTTTCTAATATAGCACTACCAGTTCTCCATCCTCAGTCTTAGTTATAGCCAATTGTGCCAACAAATCAAGTTTAGTACCATGGCCATATGTTTGCAATTTCTCCTCTATTTCCTACATTTTTGCTTCTCTTTCCTTGTTCTTTTCATAGGTCTGTACTAACTCTTCCAAAAGTTTGATTATATCCAAGGCTTCTTGGAGTTCTTTCTGCACATTTCTTTCTTCTATATACATCTCCTATACATATCCATGAACTGTTCATTACCTCCCTCTTCATAGTCTCCATGGATGGGACTGTCTAGGGTTTCCTTCCATGTTTTCTTATAAATAAACACTTCTTTTGGTTCTGAATTAGAAGTAGTTGACACATATCTCTTCCTTATCACAGGTATATTTACATTTCCAGGGGTATCTCCCTTTACTTCAAAGTTTGTTTCTACTATCATAACATCTTCATGCTATTGTTCTTTGCTCTTTTCTTCTTCTTCAGGTTCCTCTATATTTCCCCTCATGACACCTTGTCTCCTTAATCTTCCTAAACGTCTAGGTGTGGGTGTCTCCTTCTTAGCATTCTTCTTCGTCTTCTCTTGAATACCCTCTTTCTTCTTTTGAACATTCCCCTTCTTCTTTGGAGTATCCTTCTTCTCTTTTGTTTTAGAAGGTGTGGAGGATGTGGATGTACTGCCTCTCTTGCTCTTGGGTCTTTATGATTTTGAAGAAGATGGAATTTCTTAATTACAGGTGATCTAGACTCTGATTCATTATGTTCCTCATGCTCACCTTGGCTACAGGTAGGTGAAGTTGTAGGTGAGACATGAGGTCTTTCTCTTACAGGTTCATTTTGTGGTTCTACATTCCCAATTACCACAGGTGCATCCAACAAACTATTAATATATGTACACTCCTTAAAATCTTCCCAATTTACTTGTGGCTACTAAATCATCAATCTTATTTTTACCAATAAAGAAATCAAACAATGGTGTGATAGGGAAGTGTCATTTTATTTTCATTGATACTCTGATGCCATCATTTTCAACAAACTATAAAGAAATTTTGGCACATTAACCATCCTATTGTGTCAAAGGTGACTAAGTAATTTAAAATGTACTATATACAAGAGATTTTTCCTACCAGAACAAATGAGATATCTAACAATAAAGGAAGTACAATTAGCCCATAACCAGGGAAGAGAGAACCTCTTTATACCTCATGAAGATGAGTCCAACTCCTTACCTAATTCATAGAATTCCTCTTTGGTTGTAACTACATCTAAACGTGTTGGAAACTCTATTCTAGTTCTAGGCAGTCCAAAAACTTGTGTTGTGGCAAGCTCGGATGCATCCACTGATAGTCCTTTCACCATAGCTTCATCATATTCAAGCATGGTTGCAAGCCTTCTTTTCATATCATCACCATATTCTATTAATTTTAGGAAATAATCAAGCCAGCCAACCTTGGTAAAAATGGTTAGAACCATTGCATCTTCCAAAATTTGCTTATGAGCTAACGACTTCCTTTTGATAACATCACCTCCCATTATGGCTTACCTTTCTCTACTCAATGTGTTAAATCTAGTTTTGAAAATTCAGCTCAATTCACTCTACCACCTTCAAAACCCTTCTCCTTCCTGTTGTTTCCTCATATATTTTTACTACCATACCATAACTACAACTCCCCTTTCTCAGTACCAACTTAATTTGAGCTCATAAACAGGTTCTAGGTTCAACTTTGGTTTAGGCTAAGCTCAAGTTCTCAGAGTTTGGAAATTTGGCAATTGGAAGTGGCAGCAAAAAAAGATGTAATTTTTAGGATGGTTTTGCATGTTGTATCTATCTATTGAATTTGATTTAGGTGGCAGATTTCAAAAAGACCGGTTGAGTTGTACCCTTCCCCCAACTTAATGGTTGAAGTGACCACACTTCAACTTGTGATTTGGAAGTGTTATGATTAGAAAGTAAGGAAATTAATGGTATGAATATTTTGCATGCATGAATTAATATGAAAGACATAATGAAAGTTTAAAGAAATCTATAGCAATTATGATAGCGTACCTTGTGTACCGTTTGAAAGAGATAACTGATTGTCACACTTGTAAACTAAATGTCATGTAACCAAATTGTGATTTGATGTGTATAGAAATAACAATAGGTGAATGAATTGTGAGGTTATAGATGCAATTGATGGGATAGATAAGATGGATAGTAGTTGGTGATGTGACAACTTGAACATTTGAAATTTAAATTGGTAGTAAAAGAATCATTCTACGGGTACTTATTGTGAAGAGATAGATATTGCATTTGAATATGTGGAAATGAATGTGCATGAACTATAGTTAATTTGGCACCAAGTGATTTGAATTTTTATTTTCTTCAATGCTACGAGTACCTTTGGCAATAGGACCCATTTTGAATCCTGACAACTATTATGCTACAAGTCCCTACAACATCAAGACCCGTGTTGAATGTGTAATGAAAATAGGTCCCTCTGGAGAAAATGTGAGCATCATTATAACTGTGTTGTGTGTGCTTTTGAGATAAAGTAAAAATTAATCTCAGGTGATCTCAGGGATTGAGCTATGTAGCTCAATTGTTGGGTCACCTAAAGTGCTTGGTATGTCATTTGTTGTTGAGGCATCACTTTGTATGTATGAACCTATATTTGAATCACTGTGAGCACCATACTATTGAAACAAGGAGAAAATAAAATCATCTTTATGTGTTGGTTTCTTGTACAATTTCAATCTATGGCCATTAATTATAAGAGAATCTGATTACATCAATGGTGTGTAACTTGGTTACGCCATTAGGATAGACTTGATTGATTTCATAGGGGCCCAACCACCTAGATTGGAGTTTCCCTTTGAAGTATTTGTACCTTGAATCATATTATAATTCCCAGTCACGTACATTTAACTCCTTTATTTTGATATACCATTCATGCCACTTCATCCTTTGTTGTTGTACTACCTCAGTGTGATGGATTGCTTCCATCCTAATTTCATCCAATTCATTTAAAGTATGTAGCCTCTCCTTTTGAGCTTCAATTAGGTATAGTTCTAGTTCTACTGCTATCCTTAATGTTTTATATTCAAACTCAATTGGAAGGACTATTGTCTTACTGAACCAAAGATTTTTGATATGGGGGCTTCTCTTACAGTTCTAGGGTTTTGCACCTAAAAGGAGAGAGGTACCAAAAATCTTAATAGCTCACTCAAGAACAATCCCTTGAGATTCCAATGCAAAGGGATATTGAAATCTATCAAAGGGGATTATCCTAAATGTTGAAAACTAATAAAAGAGATTAACTACTAATGCAAAACTTAGAAAATGTAAGATGTTTGAAAACACAGTGTAAAGTGCAAAAAGACCTAAATGACTTATAAAATGCTTTGAAAACATAATCAAAACATAATTAGAAAGTGTAAGAGTAAATAATGTGCACTTGGAAATCTCAAAATAGTTGAAAGCGGCTCTAAAAATCTAGAAATGTTGACTTTTTGACCAACTAGGACTCATTCGCCAACCTTGGCGAATTAGACCCAGATCAGGATTTCTACCCAAAAAGCTATTTCAGGGAAAAGGGTACTGGAATCTGAAAACTAATCTAACAAACATCCCTAGTAGGACTCATTCAAAAATAATGGTGAATCAATCCTTTTTCGCTTTTCCAAAAATCAAAATCATTGATCTGTACTCCAACACCTACACTTTATTCCTAGATTGAGACCCAGATCCAGTTCTGTGAAAATGCCTACAAAACATAATATAATTTGATTTTTGATGGGGGGTTTTCTTCAATCAAACCCCTAGTTTGGTATTTAAACCTTGAAAGAGATAATGAAATATGCAGCAAAACCCTAGCCCTAAGTGTGTCTAAGACTAGGAAATCTGAAGCAAGATGCAACCTTATTCTAATATGCAAGAACAAGATGCATGAATGAAACTTGAATAATGTAAGACTCAATCTAATAGATCCTAAATCACCTTAAAGGAATATTAAAGGAATTCAAACCTTCCTTAGGCTAAAGATAGAGAGATAATGGAGGATGGAATCACTTAGAAAACAAGTCCTTAGGCTTGTCTTGATAGCTAGTTGCATCTCCCCAACCTAGAATTCTTCATGATTCTCCATAGGCATCCATGATCAACCCTTGAAAATGCTTGATCTAGATTAAAATTGAGCTTGAAGACCTACAAAAATCCTTAAATGTTTCCCCAAAGCTTCAACTTTGTTGTAAATGGAGTTGTGAATGCTCTTGTGAAAAATATTCAATACTTGACTCTTGAATTTGTTTATTAAAAATTGCTAGATATCTTGAAAATGACCTAAAAAATTATATTTATAGACATAAATACCTAATTGATCATTATTTAGACCTCAAAGGCCGACATCCATTGGAAATTGTAATTAGGTCGGTGAATTTCTCACTCAAACTTGAAAAATGCCCCAAAAGGGACTCATTCGCCCAAGGTAGCGAATGGGTCCCACTTAAGGTTTTTGAGGTGGGTTTTTGGGATGTAAATTCAAATTAAGTTCTATTTGTCAGGATTTATATGATTTTTGAGTGGAATAAGCCTGAAGGTCCAAAATAATGGGTCTTAGGGGCCTATAAATGATTATTTTTAAAGAGTAATTAATGCAAGGGTGCCAAAATAGGTCCCAAATTAAGTGTGAAATTGCCTCTTTCTTCAAGAGTGTATAATTTTCTACACTACATTAAGCCCCCACTTTAGTGCCTATATGACTCTATGTGCATATGCAAGCTAAAGGACTCTAAACAATATACTTTATTTCATAAAGGGATACTCATTCAAAAGATGGGAGAATGAGACCCCCAATGTAGTTATCTGCAAAACCACAACATTAGGAACCACATCCTGCAACATGAATTTGTTAGTTGTCCAAAAATCCTCATATGTAACTTCTAGAAATCAAATTCAAGGGTAGATGTATGCCCCCCCTTGATTCTGCTTGTTGTACAAAGGTGGAATCAAGGTAGCAATCTAGCCACATAGAATAAGGAAAATCATATCATAGGAAATTTCCAAGTACCATGCTACATAACAATAGGCAATTGAGGATGTTTGGAGTGAAATTAAAATTTCAACACAACAAATGGCATAAAAAATGGAGCCCTCTAGCACCCGTTATATTCATTTGGATAAAAAAGTACTTTTTAACCCTAATATAGTAAAAACCTTAGTTTTAAACATACATAAGAGCTAAAACTGAAGTAAATTGTAACTTTGTCATTTTACCTTCTTGTAGCTTGAGGGTGATGAGAGAATAGTGAAATATGACGAGTAGACGAGACTACAAGCTTGCGAGACTGTATGTGCTACGAGACCAGGTGGCACACGGCAAGTGTCAAAATGAGATGAGTCAATCCTGCTACCTTTGCTTAGTTTCTATGCAGTTATTTGATGATTTTTATGCATTTCTAGGTTAATTCAGGATCCTGGAAAAAAATTTGTGAAGTGTCCCCTTTTTTCGCGAAGTGTCCCATTTGTTCGCAAAGTGTCCCTTTTGTTTGAAAAGTGTCTTTTTTTTTGCAAAGTGTCTTGTTTCTTCGTGAAGTGTCCCAAAAGGGGTCTAAAGTGTCTAGGGCCTTTAGGAAAGCACACTAGAGGGACTTTAGCACACTTTTATGATGAATAATGTAGAAATTAAAGATTTTAGATTGCTTATAAGGCATATTTTTGCTTTATTGATAGGTACCCACCCATTCGCGTCAGTGTCTAGGTGGTAAGTAGCTTAGCTTTCTTAGAGACCTAGCCCCGCACTTTAAGCGGAGGACACAGAGCACCTGTACGTTGTTGGGATATATTGGGTGTACCTCATGCCCCCCATGAGGTACCATGATGCGATGTTGATGGCTCTAGCTGAGCGCTTGGATTTAGACACTTGTACATTCCACCTTCCTACTAGTGAGATGATGATCACTCCAGAGGATGTCCACCACATCCTCTGAGTTCCCATTTGGGGAGAGCGAGTACACTTCTATGGAGATCATACATTTTATGAGTAGAATTCCAACATGTAGTATTGCCTAGATGGGCTAGTGCACGACGATTGGGAGATGGCACGAATCGAGCTTCCTATGCTACTATATTCACAAGCCCTAGTGGTGAGATGGATTATGATGCACATAGTTACACTAGTACACATCCCAGATGGGTGTGCAGTGCACCTAGAGGGAGGACTAGTACACCTGATATGCAGGATGGCAGTGCATAGGATAGTATACGCCTGGGGGCGTTGTATCCTAGCACACTTATATTATGATCTTGGACAGTTCATTTTTTAGGAGGTGGAAAACATGGTACACTATACACTTCTACAGGTTTGGTGCCTTGAGCATATCACTTGTACCAGACCTATCAGCTTCCCATGTCTGACAACAATGGGGTATCCTTGGGCCTTTAGCTATCCTCTACGATGATTGTGGTAGTACGAAGATTTACACTTTTGGAGAGTGAGATTTGACTGAATGGAGGAGGACGAGATCCTCTAGAGACTCTATTAACTTACACTTTGGTGGCCAGAACCCATGAGGCAGTTGAGGAGATTACAACTAGACAGATTTTTGGTTGGCTAACATGACTACATAGTACGTCCCATCTAATACAATCGATTCATGCAACAATTTGGGCAGATCCAAACACCACCTAGGGCATAACCCTTTTTCAGGAGATCACTATGGAGTGCCCAAAGACCAGGTGATACAGTACGGTTCACTATAGACAATATTGTCGAGAGCAATTTCGAGTACTTAGATCATGATGAGCCTCTAGTCTCCGACGCGGATAATGTTGGTGCCATAGATGATTATGTGTGGTGGATAGTATCACAACTAGCTCTTGCATTTTTGATTGATGATCCTATACGAGATGTAGTACCATTTCCAGATGAGGGAGATGATATAGAGGATAGGGTCAAGGAGACATGATACAGGGTTATGGACATATTAACAGATGTTATAGATGAGGAGTATGATGAGGATGTAGATCCTAACTATGATGGCTAAGACGAAGAAGAGGAGGATGAGGATGAGGAGGAATAGGAGAAGGACCAGGAGGAGGAGCCACCCATGAGTGAGGGTGATGAGGCAACGGTTGAGGATCGATATGAGTGGGGAGATCCCTCTCCCATCCGTATGACTAGATCATGAGTAGTGACCACAACAAGCATCAGTGTCCACGGTCATAGAGGAGCTAGCACATCTTCCATGCCCCCTGCACAAGACAAGGTTGATGTTTCTCAGCCTGCCAGAGATATAGGTGATGATATTTTATTTATTCATGTACTTTATGCTTATGCTTATGCTTTATATATATATCATGATGTGTATTGATTGTGTATTTTCTCTAACTTGTAGGAACTATGAGAGACTGGCAGGATCTCTATCGACAGGTAGTTGTAGAGATAGTGCCGACATATATTGATGAGGATGCGATGAACTCAGACTATGTGTCCCCACCCATTGTGGATCAGGACCCAGAGTCACTCAGGCTATTCGTGAGATTGTGGGCAGCATACAAGAGTTTGAGGAGGCAAGTTCACTGAGTCGATGCGGCAATAGAGGCACAGTCATCCTAGACCCCAGCAAAGTTCAAGAGACTAGAGTCAGAGATAGCTTAGCTATAGGTGTAGAGGGATTAGATACCAAGGGTACATCGAGAGGCCCTAGGATAGATACGGGGCTTAGAGTTTGCACTCAGATTCAGCTAATCATGATCACGTTTGCACACCACTATCTCCCAATATATCGCTATTGGACTAATGCGAGTACCAAATCCCAAGGGATCTAGAAGTCACAGACCTTAGTGATATTGTATATAGTGATGTCATGGACACAAAACTTTGATATATATATATATGAGCATTTGATGTTTAATTACTTGTCTTTATGTGTGGAATGTTAAATGGAAATGTGACTAATTAAATAACCTTTGTTAAATTACTTAAGTAATGTCTTCATGATTTAACACATCTTATGTGTTCTAATTAAAACTTACTAAAGTTTCTCTTAGATACAACATTGTAATTAAGTATGTTATGCTAAATTAAATGCAGCTATAATCTAACACAACACACCAGATGAGCTTGAATATTATGAGACCTAAAGTAACTATAAAAATAAATTAGATAATCACTTTAGTGCTCAAGACACACACATAACTATTTGTCAAGAATGAAGCAATGCGAAAGAATATAGGATATAATCTAATAGCTCTAACAACACTGCTTTATTGACATAAATGTGCAGCATTGATAGGTTCTTTGAGGGATGAACCATCTAGCTCTGTTAATGTGTAAGTGCCAGACCCATAACTTGTATTGATTATGTAGGGTCCTAACCAATTAGGACTGAATTTTCCTTTTTCAACATAGTCTGCAGTAATATTGTGTTGATTTTCATACAAGACTAAGTCACCCTTATTAAATGTCTGAGGGATGACATGATTATTATGTTTACGTTGTAATTGCTTAGTGTATGATTGGAGATGCTCAAGAGTGTTAATGCATTGTTTATCAAGCATCTCAAGCTGGTGTAATCTTTGTTCCTTATAGGTGTCATCATCTATAAGACCTTGAAGAGAAATCCTTAATGTGGGGATTTCTAACTCCAAGGCCATGATTTCCTTGGTACCATAGACAAGGTTATAGGGTGTGGTTCCCATAGATAATTTGACGCTTGTTTGATAGGCCCATAGCGCATATTGTAATTGTGTGTGCCAATCCTTGTGATGTTTGTTAACAGTTTTCTTTAGGATTTGTTTAAGAGTTTTATTAATGATTTTAGCTTGACCATTGGATTGTGGATAGTATGGTATTGAAAAGCGATGTTGGATATTAAATGTGTCTAGGAACTTCTTCACGTCAATGTTCTTAAATGGTGTCCCATTATCTAAAATTAATGTGGAAGGGAGTCCAAAGTGGGAAATAATGTGTTCCAATATGCAACGGCATATTACATCAGTAGTCGTGGATCGAAGAGGAATATCTTCTACCCATTTTGTAAAATAATATGTTGTTGTAATGATAAATGTATGTCTAGTAGAAGAAGGTGGTGAGATTTTCCCAATTAGATCCAATCCCCATACTAAGAACAACCAAATAGGGATTTGGGTGCAAAGCTCAGAAGCAGAAAAATGAATCAAATTGCTATGTTCTTGATATTTTTTACATCGCTTAACCTATGCAAAGCAATATTTTTCCATATTTATCCAATAGTATCCCATACAAATGAGTTTTTGCAATAAGGATCTTCCTCCAAAATGACCTCCACAGGCGACTACATGGGCCTGTTCAAGTGCTATAGTGATTTATGAGTCCCTAAGACACCTAAGTAAAATTTCATTAAATGATCTTCTATATAACACATCAGCAAGGATTATGTATTTAGTTGTTAGTTTTCGTAAGTGAGTTCGAGTGTTTGTTGTTGTCAGCTTAGGAATAGTACCATCTTTTAAATAGTTATATATTGTATCATACCATTCACTCGATTCTTCCTTGGTTGTTAACACTTCTTTTGATTTATCATTGATTAAAGGTTTCATGATTGGGTGAATAGTAAATGTGACGTCCTTTGAAGGATCTTGAGGTGATATAAGAGAAGTTGCACTCACCATTGCATCCACATGCTGATTATCTTTTCATGGGATGTTATCAATAGTGAATGATTCAAACTTTTCCCACAAGGTCATTGTAAGATCCTTAAAATTTGATAATTTGTCATGTTTTGCTTGGTAGACTCCATTTTTTTGTTTGATCACTAATTTGAATCACCAAAGATGTTAATATCTTTGACACCCATGATTAAAGCAACATGCAATCTAGCAATTAACACCTCATATTCAGTTGTGTTATTTGTACATAGGAAATTTAATCGATATGACAAGGGAATAAGTCTTTCTTCGGGTGGAATTAATATAACCCCAGCACTAGAGCCCATTCTACACTTGGATCTGTCAAAATATAATTCCCATGTTTGAGCTTCTATTGTCATCACATTGTTATCAGGAAAAGAGTCATTGCTAGGTAATGTCAAAGGTGAAGGAGCATCAACTAAGTGGTTGGTCAAGGATTGATCTTTGATTTCTTTTTTTGAAACAAACTTAAGGTCAAAATTAGTCAACAACATCACCCATTTAGCTAGACGTCTCGATAAATAAGTCTTTTTTATTAAAAAGATGTTTGAGAGGATCAAATTTTGTCATTACTTGTATTTTCGCATTTAGTAAAAGGTGTCACAACTTACTAGTAGCAAATACAAGAGCCAAAAAAAAAAATTTGATTAGTGTGTATCATGTTTCATAATCTATTAGAGTTTTTTTAATGTAATCAACATAATGTTCTTTACCGCTTTCATCTTGTTGAGCCAACAATGTTGCAAGAGCATGGGTTGATGCGGCTATATAAAGGATGAATGGTTTGCTTGGCATAACGGGTTGTAGAACGGATGGACTTGCAAGGTATTCCTTCAAACTCTCAAAAGCCTATTTACAATCCTCTTTCCAATCAAAATGCACATCCTTTTTGAGAAGATGTGTGAATGGTAACATTCAATCAGCTAAGGATGCCACAAAATGACAGATAACTCAAATTCTTCCTTGTAACGTGCACAATTGAGAAATGTTTCTAGGAGGTGGCATGTTGATTATAGCATCAATTTTATTTGTGTCTACTTCAATGCCTTTGTGAGATATGATAAACCCTAAAAAAAATCCACTATCTACTCCAAAGAAACACTTTTTCGAATTTAGTCTCATGTATTTGTGCATCCATTGAAAGATCTTCCAAAGGACATTCACATTGTCTTGTCTTGTTAATGATTTGGATAAGATGTTATCAACATAATCTTCCAAGATTTTATGTATGTAATCATGAAGTATCAATGTCATGGCTCATTGATAGGTTGTACCTGCATTCTTTAATCCAAAAAGCATCATAACCCAACAAAATGTCCCCTAAATAGTTGTAAATGTTGTCTTATATTGATCTTGTGGGTTGATGAAGATTTGATTATATCCAAAAAATCTATCCATGAATGACAAAAAAGCATGTCCCATAGTTGAATCCACTATCATTTTGATATTAGGAAGGGGGAAATCATCTTTTGAAGAGGATTTATTCAAGTCACGAAAATTCATACACATCCTAATACGATTGTCAGGTGTTGCAGCTGCGACAATGTTTGAGATCCATGGAGAATAATCAATAGGTTGAATGAAACCTATGTCAAGGAGTTTTTCAAGTTCTCCTTTAACAAGCAAAGCTATTTTAGGATTCATCTTTTGTATCTTTTGTCGAACAAGCTTAGCATTTTCACAAGGACGATGTTGTGTGTTACTATCTTCGGATCTATTAATAGCATGTCTAAATATTTCCAAGCAAAAAGTTCAAGAAAGTCATGGAGCAAGGTTGTAGTATCCTCTTGTTCTTGATCATCAAGGCGCTTCCCTATCTTAATGAATTTTTCTTTATCATCTATGTCCATTGGTATATCAATTATATCTCCTAAGGGAAGTGCATTTGACTTGGGGAATTCAGGGTCATATTGTTCCATTCTTGTGTCTTTCTCATTATTTTTGGTTTCGATGTCTTTTTGCATGGTACTAATCATAACACAAGTAACTCTTTTCTTTGAGGGAATAGAAGATGTCTTATCATAAATTCCTGACATTTATTTCAGAGCTTCATCATTTTCAAAGTACTCCCATGATGGTGGTAAATCCATATCAATTAATTCAAGATGCTTTATTGTGAGATTGGTTCTTGGTTTGCATGTGATAGTGTTGATGTTTAGCTTTTGTTTTCTTAGAAAAAAAATATCCCAAACCAGTCTTTGTCTCTTGTGTATTAGGTTTTATAGGAAATTGAATGCCTTCTTTGTTCTTTCCACATCCTTTACCACTATGTCCCAATTGTTTCACAAGTTCATAGCACCTTCCATAAAGTCTTTCAATTTCTTCCAGGTTTGGCAGTTGTTGATAATCTATCTCATCAAAAAAAATTGTTGAAGTTGTATTTTCTTCCAAAGTGGATGAGGTAGATGCTTGGGAAGGTTCTTCTAAATTCTAAGGTGACATAACTATTGGTTTTTCTTTTTTCCATCCTCTTTTCTTGTGATTATATACTCACCCATAAATGAAGGTGTGAATTCCAATGATCCCCAATCATCACCTAGTAATTTAGACACTAGTTCTTCTTGTTTTTCAGTCTCGAGAGGTTTTATGATAGATGTTGGAATCAATGTGTTCAGAGGACTTATCGTTCCTTTTTCAAGTTGTAAGCAACTTCCAACCTTGGGGTCTATTTCAATTTGATAGACTTTGTTGTTATAGACATATTTCATTATATGATGAAGGGTCGAATGCACCACATGCATCTCATGAATCCATGGTCTTCCCAAAAGAAGATTATATGAAAGATCATAAGGCATGACATGAATAGGAGTTTGCAAGGTAGCCTTTCTAACTATAATAGGTAAGGTAATTACACCAAACAGTTGCTTTGTGATATTATCAAATCCCCTAATAGATAATGAATTAGGTTTGATTTGTGGTTTTTCCACATGTAATCTATCTAGAAGTTTCACACTACACGCATTAAGGGCGGAGCCATTGTCAACAAGGGTTTTTTTATGCCTATTCTATTGAATTGAGATATTATCAAAAAGGCTTCATTTTTCTTCCTTAATTCTAATGGAGGGAGCTCATGTTGATGGAATGTAATGTCTACATAAATTATATTCATTCCTTGTATTAGAGTTGCCACATCATTTTCATTCATACTAGAAGGAACCACTATTTGTTGCAATGTTGTTTGAATCATAGTGTGATAATTTGGTGAATTTTGAATCAAGCCCTAAAGGGATATCTTTGCAGGAGTATTCTTAAGTTGCTTAACAAGATCATACTCCTTAATGTGTGAAGTTAATCGAGGGGAACTAGGCAATATAGGATTGGGAAAATGTAAGGGTGTTGGGGTGGGTTGTTGTGGTTGTGGATTATTTCTAGTGTTGTCTGTATGAGCAACAACATCATGCTTAGGTGGGTAAAGGGTAAACTCAAGTTTAGGTAGAGGTTGAGACTTATGTGAAGGTGGGTAAGGGATGAGTTGAGGTCAAATTACATTGACATCTTTTATTTTAGGTTTCTCACAACAAACCTTAGTAGATGGCTTTTGTGAGATGATGTCCTAAAGGGCTTCATCTAACAAGTCAAATTCATCATGACTAAAAGGTTTGAGAGGTAAGTTATCTTCGGTTGGTTTGGGTTTTTCATGAAAAACCTTAGTGGATGATCTTAGTGAGAGGAAGCCCTAGAGGGCTTCTTCTAATGTATCCAAGTCATCACTACGAAAAGGTTTGAATGATATAGTTTTTCTAAATTGAAGTATTTTTTTATTGTTTAATTTGATTTTTTTTGTTTTTAATTTTCATTTTCTGATGAATCTGATCTAAGTGAACTAGGAACTAATGCTGAAAATGAAAATTGTAAAAATATAATGCTATCGATAATTACCATGAAATTAAATGATGCTAGTTCTAATGATTTCAATGTAACAGAAAAGTAACTAAAACAAACAAAAGTTGAAAAACTGGAAACTAGATTCTAAAAATAGTAATGCAAAATGTGTACTAGGACCAATTCACCCAAGATGGAGAATGAGTCCCAATAAGGGTATTTTTAAATTTTTTTTAAAAATTCTGGTTTATTTTTGTGTGTTTTATGTTGTACAATGCAGATCTAAAGTGCAGATGCAGAATTTTACTATTGTTCAATAAAATGAAGTGCAATAATGCAAACTAAATGAGCTTTTCAATAATGCAAATTTTGAAACCCTTGAATGCAAATGAAACAATGCAAAATGCAATGCAATGTTAATGTAAGCTATTCCTAGCATTTAAATGCACTCTAAATTAGAAATATGATGCTCTAAATGCAAGTTCACCAAAATGAACCAAAGATTTTTGATATGGGGGCTTCTCTTACACTTCTAGGGTTTTGCACCTAAAAGGAGAGAGGTACCAAAAATATTAATGGCTCACTCAAGAACAAACCCTTGAGATTCCATTGCAAAGGGATATTGAAATCTATCAAAGGGGATTGTCCTAAATGTTGAAAATTGATAAAAGAGATTAACTACTAATGCAAGACTTAGAAAATGTATGTTTGAAAACATAGTGTGAAATGAAAAAAGACCTAAATGACTTATAAAATGCTTTGAAAACACAATCAAAATAGAACAGGAAAGTGTAACAGTAAATGATGTGCACCTAGAAATCTCTCAAAATAGTTGAAAGTAGCTCTAAAATCTGGAAATGCTAACTTTTTGACCAATTGGAACTCATTCGCCAACTTGGGTGAATTAGTCCCAGATCATGATTTCTACCCAAAAAGTTGTTTCAAGGAAAAGCGTACTGGAATCTATAAATTGATCTGAAAAGCACCTCCAGTACCTGACTCATTCGCCACTAATGGCGAATTAGTCCTTTTCCACTTTTTTGAAAATTAAAATCAATGATCTGTACTCCAACACCTACACTTTATTCCCAAATTGAGACCCAAATTTGGTTCTGCGAAAATGCCTACAAAATAGAATATAATTTGATTTCTAATTGGGGGTTTTGCTCGATCAAACCCCTAGTTTGGTATTTAAACCTTGAAAGAGAATGAAATATGCAACAAAACCCGAGCCCTAAGTGTGTCTAAGACTAGGAAATCTGAAGTAAGATGCAACCTTATTCTAATATGCAAGAACAAGATGCATGAATGAAACTTGAATAATGTAAGACTCACTCTAAGAGATCCTAAATCACCTTAAAGGAATCTTAATGGCATGCAAACCTTCCTTAGGTTGAAGATAAAGAAATAATTGAGGACGGAATCACTTAGAAAATAAGTCCTTAGGCTTGTCTTGATGGCTATTTGTATCTCCCCAACCTAGAATTCTACATGATTCTCCATAGGCATGCATGATAAACCCTTGAAAATGCTTGATCTAGAATAAAAGTGAGTTTGAAGGCCTACAAAAACCTTATATTCTACCCCAAAGCTTCAACTTTGTTGTAAATGGAGTTGTGAATGCTCTTGTGAAAAATATTCAATACTTGACTCTTGAATTTGTTTATTAAAAATTGCTAGATATCTTGAAAATGACCTAAAAACTTATATTTATAGACATCAATACCTAATTGATCATTATTTAGACCTCAAAGTCCAAAATCCACTGGAAATTTGAATTAGGTTGGTGAATTTCCCACTCAAACTTGAAAAATGCCTCAAAAGGGACGCATTCACCACCCTTGGCGAATGGGTCCCACCAAAGGGGATTCATTCACCCAAGGTGGTGAATGGGTCCCACTTAAGGTTTTTGAGGTGGTTTTTTGGGATTTAAATGAATTAAGTGTTATTTGTCAGGATTTATATGATTTTTGAGTTGAATAAGCCTCAAGGTCCAAAATAATGGGTCTTAGGGACCTATGAATGGTGATTTTTAAAGAGTAATTAATGCAAGGGTGTCAAAATAGGTCCCAAATTAAGTAAAAATTTGCCTCTTTCTTCGAGAGTGTACAATTTTATATGCTACACTTACCATATACTAGATCATAAGGTGAAAAACCAATGGTGGATTTCTAGGTTGTTCTATATGCCCATACTACTTCTGGTAACCTTGCAACCCAATCTTTTCTATGTAGCTACATTGTCTTGGTGAGAATACTTTCAATTTCTCTATTTATGACTTCCACCTAACCATTAGCCTAAGGGTGGTAAGGTGTTGACTTCTTATGTCTAGCTTGGTATTCTTCAACTAGTTTGGTAATGAGGTCAGAAGTAAACTATGGACCTTGATTAGTGACTATTTTTCTAGGTAATCCATACTTGGTAAATATATCCTTATACAAGAATTTAGCCACATTTTCGTCTCTAGAAAACTGTAAGGCCTTTACTTCTAATAAATTCCTGTAAGGCCACATTTTCGTCTCTAGTGATTAGTCAAGTAATCAGTGCAAACAAGAATGTATTCCTTGTTGTTGGATTGATCTAATAAATTCTAAATCCCATTTTTTAAAAGGAGCTAGTGCTAATTGAGGTTGCAATGGAATTTCATCACTCCTTGTTGGTATTCCCATCCTTTGACACCTATCATAGCTCCTTGTGTATTTAACAGAATCTTTGTGCAAAGTTGGCCAATAATAGCTAGTTGTTAAGATCTTAAATGTTGTTCTTTTTGCTGCAAAATGACCTCCACATGGCTCATCATGGCAAGCCTTCATGATATCAAAGATTTCATCTTCCCTTATGCACCTTCCCATGATGTTGTTAGGGCCAATGTAAAAAAAACACCTTGATACCCAAGAGTATGGGAAACATTTGTGTACTAGTTGTATTTTTTCCCTTGGAGAAAAGTGTGGTGGAAGCTACCCCTATTATCATGAGGGATTGCACCCGAACGCAAGGCTAAAAAGCTCAACAATCCTGTGTAACATTGAAATATCCTCAAGTTGTGGGTACCCTATAATGAGGACAGACCTCTAGATTATGGTTTGGTTCCCCTTTTGATCTCCTAGAATCTAATGATATGTGTGGAAAAAGGGATAAAGATTACATAATGAAATTCTAATGATAAATTTCTTCTAGGAGGTGATGCACTGAAGAAAACTAAATGCAAATTGATTCACAACTAATACTCTTAGAAAAAACTATTAACACAACTCAACTCGAGTACCTTAATCACATAAATGTTTCACCAAAAGGCTTTGCTTAATTTTACCTCATTAAGGAAAATTGGGTTTTCACAAATTAAGAGTAAATATATACTTTAAAAGCACAATTAGTGACCTATGATAAACTGCAATTGTGTATATGCATCAATAAACGAGACTATGATTTAACAGTTTTTGGTTGAAACACAATAAACTTGCATCAAATCACTTAAAAGATACAAAACACCATAAGCTTCGAAGGTAAACTATATTTCATTTGAATATTCTGAAGGAAAATTTTGCAAAACTCAAACAATATTTTGAAAACAAGGTATTGTTGTATATTAATCAAATAAAAGCTGCGTTACAAGATATTCTCTTTGCAAAATGCAAAGGCAGAAAACAAGAATTGAGAAAAAGACTAAACTTTTTCTCAATATATACAAAGTAGAAAAATCCAGTGCATCAAGAGGTGGAACTGAAAGCCAACTAAGAGTGAAAATATCTTAAAAATATCCTCTCACAAGCAAAGAAGAAAAGCCTCAAAAAGAGGGCCCACAATTGAAGCAAACTGAACTTAGAATGTTGCAAACTCCTCCCCTCAATGTGCATGATCAAAATTCCTCCAAAACTAATGTGAAATTGTAGTTATGTCTCACCATTTGCTCCATTTTTTCTTTGCATGATTTGGGGAAAAAGGAACTATTCGATTAAATATTAAAGATAATCAATATGACTATTTTAATATTTATCATGTGAGCTCTCTTTTTTTTAAATTGCATGGTAAATATTAAGGTAATAAAATATTACCTTTAATATTTAATTACATATTTTATCTTTTTTAAAATCATGCAAAAGATACAAACTAAGTGTTTTTCACTTCAAAATTAAATGATAATATTGAGACTTAACTCTCAACTCCACCAATATGCATGATGAATCATCTTTGGTTGTGCAAGTTTGAAAAGCATGCAAAAAAGGCCTCAAAACTATAGAAAACTGAGTGAACTCCCCTTGAGTGATGGTCAACCCATGTGGGACCTCAAAACTAATGTAGAACTACCCTTCAAGCCTTACAATCCTCCTAAAAAGGTGGATTCTTCCTTTTCCTTAGAACTGGTGAAGATTTCTCAAAAAATATGAACAAGGTCGGTGAGAAATTTAAAGTGTTTTTTCGCTGCATTGTTTTATAATTTATATCCAAAAATCACAAAAAATCAAATCATAGTTTTTGAAATATGATTGAAACACATGACCATTATTTGTTGCATCTTTTGAATCTGAGAGGGCAACATGTTGGGCTCAACCCTTGTGGGAGCCCATTTTACACCACATGCTAAAATGTTGAACATGATGAACTAGCTATGAAACATGTACATGTACCTGATAAATCTTTGAATGTCTGGTTTTCTTATCTGATTTGCTCAAATTTCAAAAAAAAATCTCACCCCAGTTTAATAACTATCTGATAAAACTTTACTAATTTAGCTAGTAGCTAAAAATTAGTAACAACCCTATTACTAAATAATTGGCAATATTAGCATACTAGGGTATATGTACATTTAGAACAAATAAGTGTTCATCTAGAAATGAATCATCCACCACTCCTTCAGTTGACTGTGTTGGAAACCTTAACAAAAAATCTACCACTACACTAGCTTTACCAGGTTTTTCCACTATGGTAATGTCAAATTCTTTTAGGAGTAGCCATCTTACCAATCTACCCCTAACTACTGGCTTGTTCATCAAGTATTTGATGGATGTATGGTATGTATGGAAAAAAATTGAATAATCAGTAATGTAATGCCTAAATTTATTGGATATTATCATATTACCAAACCTACAACTTATGAATACATCATCTATAGCTAACCAAGGTCTGTCTAGGATGAGTGGGTAACCTGCAAGATTAACCTTTGGCTATAAAACTATAAAAATCAGTATGATATTCCCAAGAATCCAATGCAGCAACTAAGTCTTCAATGATTCCTTCAGGCTTGACTGTTGACCTATTAGCCAATTGTAAAACAGTTTATGTAGGTCTAGGTTTGGCTAACTGACATAATTGTGTAATGATGGAAAAAGTACTCCCTAACATGGCCTTGATTTAATGTTGTAATGTCTTTAACGCATTCACATTAGGTCTTGGTCCCTTGTGAACTAAATGAGTTTATTGGTGCCTTATTAGAGTGTTGTGAAGTGTTGTAACACACTTTCACACTAATCTATGGTTTTACTAAACAATTGGGCTTCTTTATGCTTTAATTGGCCTTATTTTACATCCACAAGCCCCATTTAATGCATCTTTTCAAGGATAATCCTGACATGAACCAAGATCCAATCATAATTCAAGTGGTTTTGAATTGTGTGGTCTAGATTTAGTGATCTGGAACTCATACACCACCTTGGACATATGAGTCCCACCTAGGTTTTCAGGCCCCAATCTAGATTTTACATGAATCTAAGTAGTTTTGAAAAATGTGTCCCATAGTTCAGCCTAATGGGACTCATATGCCACTTTTGGCGTATGACACCCGTGTGGCCCAAAATCAAATTTAATTCAAATTCTTGGTGGTATTTTATTCTCTTAGATCTGATGTCGTCTTGTGTTGTAATTTTGGGAAATTTGGCATAAACAAGTATAAATACAAGGTTATTTTACTCATTTTCACCTAAGACTTTCATGAGAGTATTCCTAATAGAAAATTGGAGTTCATAATAACATACAAGTGCTTACAAGAGCATTCAAGAGTCTTCAAGAGTTGATTATCAAGTATTTCGGAGCATTATTCAAGTATCAAGCATCATGTCAAAGTCATCATGCATCATGTTTGTTTTTAAGCTAACATTCGTGATGTAGGGTTTTATGATTCGATATAACATTCAACTCAAGATCTAAAACATTCAAGCAAGAGTCAAGATCTACATCCATTGGACCCATTTTATACATGTTTGCAACACATATTTCTATGGTTTGGTAAGTTGCAACATTATATTTTGTTCATTCATCATTTTCCTTTCCTATTTCATTTCATTTCAAGGTTTGATTACCAAAACGAGGTTTGACCAAGGAAAACCCCTTTCTACTAACAAAACAACATTTTTCTTTCTCTTTAGTGTGTGATTTGTAGATCTAGGTTGAAGACACATTGAAGAGCAAGTTTGGAGAAAGTTTTCAAATGTTCAAAGTTGTCAAACTTGTCACCTTATATTAGAGACCATTGTAAGACATCTACAAGTTGCAAATTAGAGTTTCAAATCCAGAAATTAGGTGGAAAGGAAAGAACAAACATTAAAGAGCATAATCAGACTTTGAATTTCCAAAAAATCCAAACTAGACTGATATGCCACTTCTAGCGTATGAGTCCCAATATAGGGAAATTTACAATTTTAAGGAGTTTCAAACATATCTCTACTAGATTTTTGTTCCTATCCAGAAACCCTAATCTGGGACTAAATCACCCATCCTAGAATATGAGCCCCATTCAATATTAGTTTCAGTATTTTCAGTATTTCAAGTCTTCATCTAGGCCTCTATAGGTTTCTAGGTGCACACTTCTGATTTCTCAGCTTTCTATCTTGATTCACATGCATTTTTAGGTCATTTAGTGAAGTATTGCATTGCATTAGATCTTGCATTTCATTAATCTTTCCAATCCCTAACTTGGTGGTGAACCCTTCTTTAGTTTCTAATCATACCTTAGGACAACCCTATTGCAAGATCTCTTTCTCCTTTGCATACCTTAGATTGAAATCTCTAGGGTTTTCCTTGAATGATTGTGGGAAAAAAGTGTTGTTCTATGTCCTAAACCATAAAAACAAACCATTCTTTTACTATTAATCATTTTAGTGAACCTGTATTTAGAACACATCATTTTTTATATGGAGTGCATCATAATCCTAGATCTTGCCTGTATTAACTTTGCATTAGGGTTTGCACTAGTTAATTGGCATTCTAGGGTTTCTAAATCTTGCATTAATGAAAGTGCATATAGGTTGCATTTTTGTATCATGTTCATTGAATATCATCTGAAATCTGCATTTTCATTTAGTCTACAGATCATCCAAACTAAAAAGCATTAAAATTACTTCAAATTTTCTAAAATTTGTGAAAAAAAACCCTCACTGGGACTCATATGCCCCTCTGGGCGATTTAGTCCCAGCACAGATTTTTAGATTGCATTTTCCAAAATTCAAAACTCTATTTCTGAATTTCTCTTTGCTATTGATAACTTTCTATTTTAGTTTATAGAATTTATGTTATATTCATTTCATTGCATTTAGCTTAATTTCATTTGAGTTGCATTTGCATCCATATTTCTAGTATCCCTTGCATGAGCTTTTCTACTTGGTTTCCTATTACTAATACTATAGTGAGACAAAGTTTGAGACTCATGTCATCCTACGATAGTACAATCTTCATGGATCTTGGGTTATCTAGCTCTTTCACTGCTAGTGTTGACACTAGTCTGCTAGGTATGGACCATGCCCTTAACAATTCCTTGCCTTCAAGTACTGTGACACATGTTGAGACAATAGTTGCTAGTATTCCACAAGAAAACATAATCCAAATTCATGAAGACCTAGCAAACCTACAAAATCAAATAAGTATTGAGAACATTTCAACTACCACCATCCCTACCATAGATAACATTTATCTCATGCTTGAAAGTGAAGACGGAGTTGACCTTGTGTGTCACATAGTTTAGATCTTTGGAAAACATCTTACCTCAACCACTAGTTGTGCTTTACCCTCAAATAATGTTACAATCCAAGGAGGAATTCAAATTCCTCCTACAACAATTGCCTATATTCCTACCTATACCAACCCTCAAGTTACAACAACAATGCAACCTACTAGTAATGTGATTCCTTCCTTAGTTATTTATGCTAGCATCCCTAGTACCTTTGTAGCACCGCACATCATATCTCCTACCACTTTACCACCTATAAGCATTCCATTCACTTGTCCTTCAAACACATACACACCTCCACCATATTCACCTCCACCTCACAATACAAACAATAACCCTCTTATGAACCAACTGTTGCAAATTTTTTCAACCCTTCAAAAACAAGTCTCCACTATCAACCAAAATCAAAATGGCCTACCTACATATTATGTCAAAAGTAGTCCCTTGTACTTGGAGATATTGTGAACACTAATGCCACAAGGTATATAGGTGCTTAGATTCAAGAAATATAGGGGGAAAGGAGATCCTTCTAACCATGTTTTTTCCTATACTACCTTATGTAGTGACTTTATTCTTGAAGATAAGCTCTTGGCTAAAATTTTCCCTAGATCCTTGAAGATTTTTCCTTAGAATGGTTTTCTTCATTACCGAACAACTCAATTCGTTCATTCAATGAACTTGTTGAGGCATTTATCAACTATTTTCAAGTGCATGACTCCTAATATGACCTTGGCCAATTTGATGAGATGTAAGCAAAAAGAAGAGGAAAAGATTACTGACTTTATTTCATGCTATCAATTGCTTTATTCCCAAATCGATGTAAAGGTTCTCGATCCTCACCTTCAAAAGATGTTCATAGAGAATTTACAAAGTAAGATATAAGATAAGCTTACCATCATGAAGTTCCCCTCCGTCATGCACTTATGTACTACCCTCCATGATTATCAAAACTCGACTAGTAGTCACGATGCAAAATCCACCTCTAGCAAAATTGACAAGACCAAGTTCACAAATCAAAACAATTACCAACCTTTTAGGAAACAGAATAAAGGTTTTCTTCAATTAAATCCCCCTCAAAGAACAACTCAACATTTTGATACCCAATTAGTTGTTGTAACAGCGATGATACCCTTTAACTATGGGGACCCAAAAAGGAAATTCACTCCCCTACCCAATACCCTTTATAACACAATGTCACAACTATTAGAATAGAAAATGATTACTTTTCCTCCTGTAAAAACTCCTGATCCTAATAAACTATTACCTACAAACTATAGACCAAATTCTTACTATCATTATCACCAACAAAATGAACATAATATGAAACATTGCAAGTGTCTTAAACATCTTGTGCAAGACCTCATTGATTCTAGTTGGCTTTTTGTTGGAGGTGTTAACGATCAAGGAAATAAGTTTTTTGCCCCTCCTAACCAAAACTTGCAAATCTTTACCAACCCTATGCCCAATCATAATATTTCACTCATCAAAGCTAGTGAAACTAAAAAGAATGATGTGATGAATGTTGACATGGATGATAACAACAATGATACTGTTCAAAACGATCCTATAGATATTGATCGTATGGATGATATGGTTGGATTAATCGAGGTCATACCTCATAAGGGATAAACTAAAAATCCTCTTGATATTTCTTTCTCTTCACAAGATATACTTAAACATGCACCTAATGGTCCTCCTTACATAGCAAACCGAATCTATGGAAAGCCCACTAATGGGATATTAATAGATCCCATATGTGGAGAGAATGTGATCACTGAAGAATTCTTACTTGTGCATGAGATCTATCAAGAAATATATGATAAATTGAAACCATGGATCAAGATGCATAATGATTTCGCTTGTCCTATGATGGGATCGATCACCCTTCCTTTACAAATAGGACCCAAAACATTAGATGTTTCATTCTCCATTGTTCCGTAGTTGGACCAATGTGAAGCTAGGATATCCATGGCTTTGCTCCATGAATGTCGTCCCTTCGGTTGTGCATAAATGCTTAAGTTTCCTTTTGACAATGAAATTTTCACTATGCATCATAGTGGCTTTAACCCTTTGTCTTCCCATGGGTAATTTTCATTATATTTATTTTGGTTCGATCCTATGGAACCTATTAAACCTTGAGAAGACTTCTTTTTCAAATCCCATAGAAATTTCAAGGAAAAATGCATAGCCAAACTATCCCTTCAAAACATTCCTAAATCCACGACCGAGCCTACCATACTTGACAAAACCATGATTGAACCAAAATACATGCCAAGCAACCAAGAACAAATTAATATAGATCCTTTGCCTACTTCCTACAAAAGACCAAGAGATGACAAAAACAATCCCATCACACCTCCTAGAATAAAACAAATTTACAAAGTTAAATAGAAAGTGGTTGAACAACCTTCCATGGTTACTTCCATTCCTCCCCTTAGGGAAGAAAATAAACCTATGGTTGATCATCCCACTCCTACAAAAATGCAACTTAAAAATTGAACTAAAAGAAGAAAAAAAGTGCTAGAGAGCGTAGGCTTAGACATCGTGCCCTTGCTTGAAAGTTAAATGAAGAAATAAATAAAGAAAATCAAGATCAAAACTTGATTGAAGCAATGCATGATGAGTCTTCCCCTTTTCCAAAACAAGAAGATCCTATAGCACAACCACAACAAGAGCTAAACCCTTCTTTGGACATTATAATTCAACCTCCTTTTGTGATTAATTTAAATGACAATGAAGAGATTACTAAAATTGATGAAGTGCATAATGAATTGAATACATTGTTTTCCTCTTCTATGAGCTTAAATGGTATTTCTCCTAAGAAGAGTGTTGAACCTAGTGATGATCCTAGTTCGGAACTTTCTATTGTCCCTTTGGCTAGTTATCCACCTTCTACATACAATGAACATGATTGGTATGTAGATGACCTACTGTAGGATGATTCACATGTGCCTTACTAGTATTTGCTTCATTCTCCTTTTCAAGTTCTTTTTGTGATTGCATGTGTGTAATGTGATCTCCCATACTTTTTTGTTTGATGTATCTCTCTCTCTTTGTGACATTCCTTTATTTGTACCTTCATTCTTCTCTATGTCGCAAATATTTTATCTTTTCCTTTATCTTGTCTTTGTCTTGTCTTTTCCTTTTGGGGATGATGCAAGGCATTGAGACATTCATGTCTCTTCCATGCTAACCCAAAATATTTTGCTTTATCATTTATTTTTCTTTTGTTTTCCTTTTGGGGATGACACAAGGCATCGAGGCATTCATGTCTCTTCCATGTTGACCCAAAATCTTTTCCTTTATCTTTTCTTGATCTTGTGTTTTCCTTTTGTGGATGATGCAAGGCATTAAGACATTCATGTTTCTTCCATGTTGACCAGAAAGAATTTTCTTTTCTTTCATTCTCTTTGTGTCATTCTTCCAGTTCTATGAATATTTTTGGAACGATGATAGGTCTGAACTCTCTAAAAGCATTGTAGCAAAGAACATACTAATCCTGAATCCATGGATCCCTCATGTGTTTGGAGTTTCATTTTGGGTGGAAACTCCTTGTCCTTTTGCATGATGTAGCTTCATTTGGAAACATATGACTTGGCATAGGGCTCTCCAGGTAAGCTCTCATGTCCTCTTTATTTTTATCATTTATCATTTTCTACTTTAAAGTAATTGCTCACAACATGGTGTTTAGCAATTTCTTTAAAGTGGGGGCATGCATTGGCATTATTATTTTGCATTTTTCATGTTTTTTTGTGTAGTCCTTTTACTTCATGTGATGCGTTTTTCACTTTGTGGATGACATTGGGTGTGATGTCCTTCAAGAGCATGATCTCTCTAAGCGTATTACATTCCTCTTAATGGCTTGATGTGACACACTGCATCCCCTAAGTTGTGAATCTTTTATTCTTGGACTGGTCCTCTCTTGGATACATTAGGCACAATGTTCCCTAAGTTAAGACCTTACATGAACTAAGCAAGACTCCTTTGAGCATTCCCTATTTTGAAAAATTTATGTTATATGGCCACCTTGCATAATACACTTTGCTTGCCTATGGTGCCATCTTGTTTGTTCATGAGTTCCAAGCATACGAAGCTTTTCTTGCCTCATGAACCTCAAAGTTTATTATTGTGTGGTGCCTTATCAAAGTTATAAGGAGGTATAACTTTGGTATGATTGGACAGGAAGCCAAACATGGGCATGACTTTCCCATAGCTACTCACTAATGTGACATGAGTGCATACCATTTGTGTGTGTTTGTGTCTCACCCTTTTGGATTACTCACCCAACGAACAACCTAAAGTTTCATTTCCTCAGAGTGAGCATATATTTTTTGGACAAACAACCTAGATCTAATCCACATCATGTTGGACAAATGGTTGAAGCTTCATCCACCCCTCTTTTGTTTTGTTTGTCTTTTCTCTTTGTCTTTGGCAATGTATACTTGTGCCTTGTTGTTTCTCCTTATATCATTTTCATGTGTGTTCTTTTGTGCCTATTTTGGTTTGCAATAGGACCTTGGTCTTGGGGGCTTGTGCAACCCTCTTGATCATTTTTGTCATGTCTTTCTAGAATTGGTACATTTGGACCCCTCTTGATGCATGTTGGTCTACTTTAGTGTGAGTTGGAAGCAAGTTCCTCCTCTCACTAAAGTGGGGGCTAGATGTAATGATGGAAAAATTTCTCCCTAACATGGCCTTGATTTAGTGTTGTAATGTGTATAACGCATTCACATTAGGTATTGGGCCCTTGTAAACTAAATGAGATTATTGGTGTCTTATTTAGAGTTTTGTAAAGTTTTGTAACCAAATTTTACACTAATCTAGGGTTTTATTAAATAAATGGGCTTCTTTATGATTTAATTGGTCTTATTTTACACCCACAAGCCCCATTCAATTAATGCATCATTTTGAGGATAATCTCGACATGAACCAAGATCCAATCATATTCAGGTGTTTTTGGATTATGTGGCCTAGATTTAGTGATTTGGGACTCATATGCCACCTTGGGTGTATGATTCCCACCTAGGTTTTAGAGCCCTGATCTGGATTTTACATGAATCTAAGCAGTTCTAAAAAATGTGTCCCATAGTTAAGGCTAATGGGACTCATACACCACTTCTAGCATATGAGTCACGTGTGGCCCAAAATCAAATATTATTCAAATTATTGGCAGTATTTTATTCTCCTAGATCTGATGTCAGCTTGTAGTGTTGTAATTTTGAGAAATTTGGCATAAACAAGTATAAATACGAGGTTATTTCATTCATTTTCACCTAATAATTTCATGAGTATTCCTAATAGCAAATTGGAGTTCACAAGAACATATAAGTATTTATAAGAGAATTCAAGAGTCTTCAAGAGTTGATTATCAAGTGTTTTGGAGCATTATTCAAGTATCAAGCATCATTTCAAAGTCATCATGCATCATGTTTTTTTTTAGCTAACATTTGTGATCTAGGGTTTTATGATTCAAGCTAGCATTCAACTCAATCTCTACAACATTCAAGCAAGAGTCAAGATCTACATCCATTGGATCCATTTCATACATGTTTGTAGCACTTTATTGCTAGGGTTTGGTGAGTTGCAACATTACATTTTATTCATTCACTATTCTCCTTTCCTATTTCATTTCATTTCAAGGTTTGATTACCAAAATGAGGTTTGACCAAGGAAAACCCCTTTCTACTAACAAAACAACATTTTTCCCTCTCTTTAGTGTGTGATTTGTAGATCTAGGTTGAAGACACATTGAAGAGAAAGTTTGGAGAAAGTTTTCAAGTGTTCAAAGTTGTCAAAGTTGCCACCTTGCATTAGAGATCATTGAAAGACATCTACAGGGTGCAAATTAGAGTTTCAGATGTGGAAATCATGTGGAAAGGATAGAGTAAACATTGAAGAGTAGAATTATACTTTGAATTTCTAGAAAATCCTAACTAGAATAATATGCCACTTCTGGCATATGAGTCCTAGTATAGGGAAATTTGTAGTTTTTAGGAGTTCCAGACATATCTCTGCTAGATTTTTGTTCTTGCCCAGAAACCCTAATCTAGGACTAAATCACCCAGCCTGGCATATGAGTCCCAGTCAACATTAATTTTAGTATTTTTAGAATTTCAATTCATCTAGGCCTCTATAGGTTTCCAAGTGCACACTTCTGATTTCTTATCTCTTTTTTTGATTCACATGCATTTTTAGGTCATTTAGTGAAGTATTGCATTGCATTAGGTCTTGCATTTCATTAGTCTTTCCAAGCCCTAGCTTGGTGGTGAACCCCTCTTTAGTTTCTAATCAAACCCTAGGACAACCATATTGCAAGATATTTTTCTCCTTTGCATACCTTAGATTGAGATCTTTAGGGTTTTCCTTGAATGATTATGGGAGAAAAGGGTTGTTCTATTTCCTAAACCATAAAGCAACCATTTTTCTATTAATCAAATTGTATTGTTTCTTTAGTCATAACATTGATTGCTACCCCCAAGTCTATCAAAGTATTCTTTATGAGGGCACCATTAATATTGGCATCTGCTACTGGACTACCAAGGCTTATGTACTTAGGGACGATTATGTTCCCTAACATGATATCTGCAAGGTTTCCCAAGACATGTATTGTTTGAGGATCCTTCCTTTTCCTTCCTGGTTTCTTAAGACATTGGTCCCTCATAGTTTTAGTATAAATAGGGATGTCCTTGATAGCTTGGATGAGTGGAATATTTATGCTCACATCCTTTAATTGACCTAAGAGGTATGTCTCAGCCTGTGTGTAATGCTTTTGAATGGCTAAGTGTTCAAGAAAATGAGGCTTTAAACATGTGGTAGTTTGGTTTACCTGATTTGACTCCGGTTCCAAAGGTTTTTTATCTAAAGCTTCAACTGCAGTTTCCTCATCCTCCATCTCTATAATTTAAGGGGATGAAGACCCAACAAGTTGTTTTCCCGATCTAAAGTGGACATCACTCACCTCTACCCCATAAGTGGGGTATTGCATAGCTTCATTAGTATAAGCCTATTGAACAGGGTTGTTATTAGGGTTAGGTGTAGGTTAGGAAGGTATTTGTGGTGGATTGGGTGGCTAGGATGTAGGAATTGATGGAGGCATAATAGCTTGCTATTGTGGTGGAGGAGGAAGCATAGGCTACCGATAGTCCATGTTTTGTTGTTGCCATTGTTGGCCTTTTTTCCATTGAGGTTGCCATTGGTTTTGTTGTGTTGGCCATTGTGGACTCTAATTGGAACCTTATAAATTTTATTGTGACCAAGGATTTGGCTTCTATTGGTTCCAATTTTTCTAGGTTTGTGGCGATTGTTGAGGGTTTTTCCACTGATTTTGGTTTGTTGGCCATTGTTAAGAGTTTCAGGCATAAAAGTTCTAATTCCCAATAGGAAATGATGAATTAAAGTTGGGAGGGTCTTTTGGCATACCTTGTCGTTGTTTCCATGGCCTTCTTTGAGCTATATAAAATATTTTTCCATCCTATCCTTCAAGTGTTCAAAATCAAGTTTATCAACTTTATCTTGTTGGATATTAGCCACTCTCTTACATTTAGAATTTGCTTTGCTTTGCTTACAGCTTGGGAAATATTTAGTGAGCATTTCTTTAGCTTCCTCTTACTTCTTCTTGATGTGGAGGGTGTCCAACTAGGTTGCTAAGTGGTTGAAAATGTCCTCCTTCATTTTGGACAATAGATTGTTCAATTTTATCTTTGAAACCCCTATAGATGATTTTCCAATAATGGATGTCCTATCCCCTCTTGGTTTCTTAGTGAAGGTATTGGAATAATTCTTGTAGACCTTAAAAATTTCTTGAAATGGTATCTGAGAGATATATCCTTGTCCAATGAGGTCGATGGAATCCATACAGTCATCATTGACTCCCCTCAAAAAATACCAACTTGAGGGATTCTTCAGACAACTTGCTCTAGGGGTTTTTCTTCAAGGCAAACTAAAATCTCTCCACATAATATTCTAATGGTTCATCCTCCATCTATGACATTCTGAAGATTTCATCTTTCCTCCTATCAAATCCCCTACAGTAGCCTTGGTACTTCTCTAAGAACAATGTCTTCATGGTATCCCAATTAGGAACAACATCCCTACCTAATCCCATAAACCATCTTAGGGATACATCTTTTAGAGTGGAAAAGAAGAGTTTGAGCCTATGATCATCAAAAGTATAGTCATAACTTCTTCATAGGACATCAAATTCAAATAGAAATGTATATGGGTCCTCAATCATTAACCCGTAAAAGACTGGTAAGGTTGAAGGAGGGACGCTCTTCAACACTATAGTCCTTTCCTGGTTATTTATTGGGAACTCAAATGTGGCACATGCAATATCATCATCCACTACATCACCCATGGTGAGGTATTTTCCCTCTATTTGTGTGCTAGATGTTGGTGATAGGGGAATTTCTTCTTCAATATTACCCTCATTCTAAGTACTGGGTTAACCAATTTCTACTATGGTTTCTTGGCATGTAGAGGGAAAGAATTTTCCCAAAGTATCTCTATGCCTCTACATACATGAAATATGGCTTTATAATGTAGCATTCCTACACAATGTTAGTGTATTGTTTGGTGTTGTGAAAAATATTAAATCTAACAATCCTAATGCTAAAAACAAAATGTAACCTATGAAAGCTTAGAAAATGAGTCTATGGAGATAGCACCATCACTAGAAATGGCACCAAAAATGTAGAGTCTAAACTAATGTATTGTAAACTTGGTAGAACCTACACAATTCAAAGGTTTATATGACTGAACAATTCAATCAACATTGCAAATACTACATTAAAATGTCAACCCAAGTTTTGTAAAGTTGTGATGGCGTCGCATTGTATGTGCCTTCAGAGACCTGTGACTACCTAAGTTATCCTATTCAAGATACTCTACTTGTTGAGAATTCATAGAATTGAAAATAGTAAAAGAAACAAACTAGCGCTAATAGCTACAAGTGCCTACAACTTAACCTGTAACTAGATTGTTGTAATAAAATATTACTGTATCAACTCAAAACTAATAAATCAACTAATTTAACCTCTAGAGTACTACTGGTTAACCATTACATGCATGCTCATGAACATTCATTACCAATAAGAAAAGTATGAGATTCTAATTCTAACTTGCATGTAGTTCACAAGTAATATTAAATAGAAAACAACTATTAAACATAAATAAACAACTAGAAAATAAGTGAAGAATAGCTACCTTGAGTGGCCTACTCAAGTGGTTGTTCTCACTTAACTAAAACCAAATCTAACTAACAGATTATATGCATCCAATTAAATTGACTTCATTCATTACATATCATGAAAGATTGCATAAAATATTCTTCACAGATTGTATTCAATGAAAATCATTTTGAATATCCACCATGTCTTGAAACTTAAAATAACTAATAATGAAAGATTGAAAAACCAACTAACTAATCTAAGGACTCAACCCATGGCTATATACAAGCACAGGGGAATCTTATTCTAAGAAACAACTAACCGCAATCACTAAATTTCACTCCTAAATATCATAGCATATAGTTAAGATTGAATTGTTCAAACCATAATTGAAAAGAAAGAAGAATCCTAATAGAACTAAAACTCTATAAAACAAAATTGCACGTAAAACACAAACATTTGTTAAAATCCTATCAATAATGGAGTCCTTCTCTAGCACTTATAACTTGTTATAATGATGCACGTTCAACCTCCATAAGGTGTATTCAATCAATAGTTATTTCATTCAGCTTAATATGGAACTTCCCTATTTTTTTGTCCTTGTATTCCTTTGTTACGGGTTACAGCTTTCAATTGTTATGTTCTATAGTTCCTCCTTGGCTACAAAAAGGTTAATTCACAAAGCATGTGCACAAGACTAACTATCATAATTAAAACATAGAATTCCATCCACATTTCATGCATATCTACATATAAACCATGTGATACTATTATGTCATATCCATATTTCCATTACTATGATTTAGGTCCAAGTCTTGTATGATAAGTATGAAAAGATAGCATAATATGGAAGTATTGTCTAAAAGGTATATCTAAAAGTATCTGAAAGCATGTATAAAAGCAACAAAAAATAAGTTAATAACTGGACCCATTAGTGATGATTATCTCACTAATATATGAATTGCAACATCAAATATAATAAGGCTCACTGTCAAGGGCTCACTACCCAGAAAGATAAAGAAATTATTTGCCAAAGAACTCGTTGTCTAGAAGAAAGAAAGAAGGGGTGGCTCACAACCAATTTGAACTACTAAAAATGCATCTTTCAGATGTAGAAGGTACAATTCCATTAAAGCACAAACAACTCATCAAACAAACTGAAATGTAGACACCTTCTACTCATTGCATTAGGAAGTCATAGGAATTAAGGATTGCACTCAAATCAACACACTTAATCACTTTCACATATTTTGCATCACACAGAATTCTTACACTATCCACACAACGATTCTCTTGCATATATACCCTCTGCGGCCTAAAAAAATCTCAATTAGGTGAACCTTAATGAAATGTATACACCTCAACCATGCAACATCAAATAGGTCAGCACCAAACACTTCCCAAATATAAATAAATGAAGACAAACCATGCAATTACTTAATTGGGACCCAAGTCTACATAAGCACATCTCTCAACACTTCCTCAGTCAATAATTATCCTTTGTAATTAGTGCTAGCACACCAGGTCGACCAAACCTGCACTAACACTAAAAAGTGACTCTAAACACACCTCTCAAGGTCTAGAAACATCTTGTTGACCATACAAAAACACGCCATGCTATTCATAAAACATCTCAAAATACTCCAGCATTATTAGAATACATTGCAAAACCATTGTAACCACTTGAAACTAAAGAACATCTTCATTCTATGCAATCTCACATATTGGCACAGACATACACACCAAACAACCTTGTGAAACAACTCAACACCTAAAAAATTAAGGGAAGGTAGATACAAACATTATAAGCATGTTCCCAGATCTGCAACACCAGAAAATTTGCTGCGGAGAAATGAGGAGTAATCTCATTTCTCCCAAACAAAACTGCTTCATAGTTCACACACTAGTGAACACAACTTCTTCTGCCACATGATCTAGAACTTAAAAAATCTAGATATAACGCCTTAAAACATCTCTCATTATCAATTCCAAACTGCATGAGCATAGCTACAATACAGAAGAAATGTGGAGAAAAACACTGAACACCACTCTGAGATACTAAATTCTCTTTTATTCAAATTTTCTCAAAAGCACTTGGAAACCAAGCACCACAAATACCAACTCAACATATGCAACACCTTCTCAGCATCTCAACCACACAAGAGGTTGATATCCACAAGCACTTACTCATCATTGCTACATTAGAGGTTGACACCAGTGAAAATACTAATGACAACATAATGCAACCAACACACTTGAACACACTTGCTTCCTTAGGAGCTAACATCAATGCAACAACACTCTATTAACATCAATGACAACACAAGTTTCCAAAAATCTCCCCCTTTTTTATTGATGGTAACAATTGATATGAAAAACCATCAACAATAACTAGCAACTTTGATCAACCACACATACTGCTCACCAATACACACTGCTCCCCCTTACACAAGAATTTATTCTCTTCTTTTCTTCATGTGGGTTTTCAACTAGCTTTCCCCCCCTTTGATATCAATGGAAAAGGACAACACAGTTTCCTTTCTTATACTCCCTCTTTATCATTACTTGTCTATACCTGCTCTCCCCCAAAGGAAACACTTGTAAGAGACAACAACTGCACCAACCAACAACCATTGCTACCTACTCCCCCTGGGAGGTAGCCTTCAACATTAGTCTAGGACCAAGAGATATATATTGAAATGTTTCCTAGAGAGATGCACACATTTATGCATCTAGTTGAAAGGAGGGGAAATAAACCCTAACTTCTCTCGGAGATACTCAAAAGTATCTTTTGGTAGAGCCTTTGTGAAAATATCAGCAACATGATCCTTAGTAGGTATGTACTCCAACCTCACCTCTTTCTTTAAACTTTCTCTCTCAAGAAGTGATATCAAACTGATATATGCTTTGTTCTTGAATGCATTACTGAATTCTTTGAAATATTGATTGTACTTGTATTGTCACATGTATGATAGGAATAGGTTGATCATATGAAGTTGTATACCTTGATATTTTATGCTACTCTAAATGTGTGAATCTAACTAAGAAACATGAAAGACAAAACACCAAGGACACCTCAAGATTAGCCAAAAGAGAGTTAGAATAAGAAAGGAAATAGATAAACAAAATAGGACAATATCACCTTCCTTGTTGTTGGTTGCTCCTTGATTAGCCTTCGATTTGAATAGCTTGTGTGCTCCTTAGATGGTAGATTGAATGACTAAAATGCAAGATTCTATAGGCAAGATGACTAGCAAAGATGATTAGTTGATTGCAAATGCTTGAGGATTCAAATGGACAGCATGTAGGTATGGAAGTGAAAAGTGTTGAGAATGCAAAATAACAGCATAAGGGTGCTCAAATCTAAAGTGTTGTGGAAATGCCCTTGAGGAGGGGGTATTTATAGAGAATTTGAATTCTCTAGAGAATTCAACAGTCAAGATTGCTCCAACAAGGCCAAGATGAAGGGCTATGGTGGGTTGAGAACCCACAAGCCCTCACATCTTGACATGTGAAGGGTGAAATGGACAAGAGGATATGAGGTGGAGATGAGATGTCAAGAGGGTACATGAGGTGGAGGAAGTACAAGTACCTTGCAAGTACATTGGGAGATGGGAAGAATCTTGGGTGAATAAAAGTGAATTTTAAATTCACAATGATTGGAAGAATCTAGAGGGTAAAAGGTGGGCTCCAAAAAGGTGGGACTTGGTCACATGTGAAGATTGTGACAAGTCCAAGGTTGGTCACATGTGGTGATTGTGACAAGTCCAAGGTTCTAGAAGCCTTGGAAGGATGGAATGTGAATTAAAAATTCACATATAAAGGAGGGGAATCTAGGACAAATAAAAAGGAATTAAAAATTCCTTGGAGAATGATTAGGCTTAATTAATTTATAATTAGAGGATAATTAGGGGCTAATTAGGATTAAAAGCCAACTTGCAAAAGTTGGAGGATGTGACACATCATAATCAAGGATTAGGCATGTGCACATCATAATCTTAGGCATGAAATGAAAAGATTAAGAAATGGATTAGGATTAGATGAAAATGACATGTGAGGAATTAAATAAATGTAATATTTATTTAATTTATTTGATGAAAAGAGGATTAAGGAGGGTAAGGTATTTAATTATTAATTAAATACCTTAGGGATTTGGCAGAATTAAGGATATTAATTAAATAATAGTAATATTACTTAATTAACTTGGATAAGAGGGTGTTTAGATGAAAAGTGATAAATTTGGATAAATTAAGTGTCCAAATTTGGATGTCTACACCTATCTCTCTTGAAAGGTAAATCTCTATCAGTAAGCCTTAAGAGATAACCCTAAGGTTTCCAATGTCAGGTCTTGAAAATGTATAAAAAACTCAGTGATAAATGTGAAAATGTTGGTAATGACAAAGGGACCTTACTACAAGAAAATATTGAATATTTAATTTATCAAATCTAGCAATATGTTGATACTTCAATCCTAAATCTAACCCAAATGATAAAGAAATAATAAAATATTAGGGTTTCAGAGAGATTCCTAAATTTAACACTACTCCTAAGATTAACAATGCAAATGATAAAATACTTGAAATGGACTAACCCCTCATAAACTAATCCTTACTTGACCCAGATGAATCTGCAATCTTACATAAATAGTGCAATCTTCTAAGGTATTAAAGATTTTCAGATCATGAACATTCATTCAAAACAACCCTATTGCAATAAAAATGAATAAACCTCCATGAATGAACTAAGAAAAATGAATATATGGTCTAGGCTAACTTTGGATAGCAACCAACAATCAACTAGCTGCAAAAAGTATGGACCATGGATTGCTGCAAACACTTCAAGCATCAAATCATAAACACTATTGAATCACTGCTAATTCTAAATCTAACATACATCTAATAACCTTGAGCAATTTCAAAAGATAGAATCACAAGAACCATGCAAGATAAGTCAACACAAAACAAATTACCAGAAAATCACAATGTCTTCAATTGTATTGAATCACCGAATGACAACAACAATTCTAATGTTCTGTATTACAACACTTGGTCCATAATTGACTAAATTCTAACCCTAATTCTTACTTTACTACCCTAATTTCTTCTAAGCCAAGAACTATCTCTAGTGTCTTCTTCTACTCCTTACAAATGAGGAAAAATGCCATATTTATATAAACCCCCCCAGGCATGTCAGCCGAATTAGATTTTACAATAATAATTAGCCTCAAAATAGGTCAACCAAGAGAAATTCAAAATAAGATAAGATATGCATTAAATGCATGAACTCCATCCAGGTCGGCCTAGGATTTCCAATGCAAATCGATCCAATATATCTAGCACCTTGAGAAAAATACCCTCCAGGTCAGCTACAGGTGAATTAATAAATACTTTAAACCATCCATCAATCGAATTAATCTCCTCCAAAACTTCCTTGATGACCCTGTTAAATTCGGCTTACACTCAGCAAAAACCACTATCAATAATATCCATTATAACATGAGGATCAAGAATTAGCCCATCACGAATAATATATTCATAATTCAAATAAATTCAAGCAAAGATCAAAATCCTCTTGAAATATTGTTAAAGCATAGTTCCTTCACAGTTTGGGATTTTCACCCCTCCGTGGAATCCAGGCCAATAGGGAATTTTGGGGAAACCCAAGCCAGGAAGATTCTGGTGAAATAAGCACAAAATCATCCAATGATCATTCAATCAATCACAATGAGATAATAAATAGCATGAAATATCTCAATATTACTTAGATTAATAACATGATGCATAATTAGTAGCTAATAATTCATGCTATCTCACAATTCTTCATTTTCAACAAAGTTTCAGAGAAATCTGCCTAGGAAGGATTTCTGTGAAAACAATCAATAGTCTACAAGTTCTAGAAAATGAGGAGACAACAAATTTTTTGGGAAAATCTAGAGGGAGTGGAAATCTACAAAGCAGGCAAAACTCTAGATTTCAGAAAAATGGAGCAGTCATGGAAAATCGAGAAAATCTGCCAGCACAAAAAAATCCTAAAACTGAAAGAAAACCCGAACTTTGACGTTCTCCCATGATTTTACTAAGATTGATCAAAAAATTACAAATTTTAGGACCTAGGCTTGTAACCAGCTCGATTTGAATCTCCTACAGATCATCATTAAATTTGAGGCTCATCCAAAAGGTAAGTCAAGAGGAAATGGTGATGCCCTAAATTTGAAACCCTAAAATTTCACCATGAACATAGGGGAGTAAGCCCAGATCTTTATTTACACCCCCATTAAGCTTGAGGGTGGGTTATTTAAAGGAGGCACAAGTGAGTTTCACTTTAAAAAAATTGAAAACAAGCCCACAAACTCACCCAGGGCCAGCAATCACACAAGCTCAAAAATCCCCAAAATCAACCAAAACGAAAATAATCATACACAAGATCGAGCTAAAAAATGCAATCATGAGAATGCTAGGCACCATTAGACTCATCAATCAATAGGAGGATACAACAACTAGGCCATCAACATTCATAAAATGATAGACTAAACCCAAATCTTGGAATTCAACAAGGAGATGAAATTTTAGGAAAATTCGATGCATGCAGAATTCTGCGAAGGACCAAAATCTCCAAAAAATAGTGCAAAACACCAGCTGCTGGGATTTGAGTGAAATCCAGGAAAATCCAGATGGAGCAAAAAATCTCGAGAGCAGTGAAAAACCCGAAATGAGCTCAGAACATTATATTTTCAAAGTGCCAACTAGAAAGGGGGCATAGGCATGAATAAGATAATCATTCAAACACACACTAAGTCAAGAAAACCTCAAAATCTAAGGGCTAAAGCATAAAAAAAAGAGCAAAAGAGGGTCCCTACTTTTAGTGGGGCGTGTGTATGGAAAATTCCCAAAAAATGGTGACTCCTACAAGGAAAATTCTCCAAAGCATTTGATGATGAACAAGAATCAAGAACCTAGAATCTTTGGTTTCGATCTCACTATCAGACAAACAAATCAAAATGCAAGATGAAAGAAAATTAGGACCAAAGGCAGACTGAACTTTCCATAAACTAAAAATCCAAGTGTGTGCAAGTGAGTTTGTTTCCCTCCTTAAGCTACTGTAGAAACCAAGCTTAGTCAAGTCAGGCTATGTAAAGATTATAACTCCAAAAGCAACTTGGATAGAGCCTCGCTACCAATCAAGCATCAATAGCCCCGATGAGGTTATCATTATGGTCCTCCCAATCATAGCTCTACTACCAACCAAGCATCCATTGCCCCCGTAGAGATACTTGAATACTCTTGATAAGTTGAATTCATTCTTTTGATTTTCAATACTTTCACTTTCCCTTTCTTTTGATATTCTTTTCTTTTCACTTTTCATTTCAACCTGTGAACAATGAAGTTCACACTCAGGGCTGAGAACCATAGTGGCACTGAAGTAGAACATAATATTTTTCACCTAACATGACCTCACAAAGATCCCATAGCAACCTCAGGATTCTTTAAATGTATGAAAGATATAATATTTTAGAGTACTTTAGGTTCAAATCAAACCAATGACCCATCCTCTTCAAATCAAACATTCAAAATATTTGATGCTAACAAAATATCTCGACAATCCATTCAAGACACATGATTAAATTTCATCAATGAAATACTTAGAACAGTCCCAGATAAGAATATAATTATTGCAAGAAAGACACTTCCCCAACCAGAAAGCAAAAATCCCAAGCTAGAGAAACGAAGCAACAACCAAACCGACACCCAAAGCAAACCTAAACTAACCAAAATAGACATAAGAAAACCAAAGGAAACAAAGCAACCAAACTAATCAAACCTAAACTAATCCTAAAGCAACCTATCCCAACTATATACAAAGAGACTCATAATAACTCATCATCAGACAGGGTGAACTGAGACCCACCCCCATATGGTTCATCAATTCATGGATAAGCAACAAGGAAATGGTAACAGTCCTCAAAAATGAAAATTTATCTTTATACTCAGCAAAATAAACCTCAAAAATGCAGCATTCAAATTCAACCTCATAATTAGGAATAATTAGCAACTGAGGTAACTCATTGAAACCATGATAAGTCCATATGCAAGTTGTCTTTCCTAAACTACCATAATAAAATTGATAAGCTTTAGAATTTTTTGCAAGGAGAGAAACAACCTGATTTTGTACTATTACAAACTGAATGTGGTATTCATCCTTCTTCAATTGTGAAGAGTTGATCCCCTTTTCTTTAGGTCGTCTCAACTGATGATGCAATATCCCTCTTGCATTTGAAATGGAATTGGATTCTGGAGGTATCACAAACTAATCTTCCAGCATGCCTTCACCTACAATAGTGTGGTCATGATCACTAACATTTACTGTAACATTTATGTTTTCAACATCATTCAATTTTTCCTACACATCAACATGAACCATATTATCCACTTTGTCATTAATATATAAAATCTATGAATTTTCTATACTGAACTCATCAATAGAAAAAGGAAAAATAGGATGTGATGAATGGAGGGACTCCCTAAATTATTTTCCTTGTAGCATTTCTTCTGGTTCTAGATTGTGACTGCTCAGAATATCAACTCCTCCATTAAGTTCTTCTTCACATCTTGCAAGGCATTCATCAGTAATGTGTTGAAGTTCCTATATTGAAAATTTAATCTCCTCCAGAGCTGCTTCAACATTAAATGCTATGATTTTCTCATATCCGATGCCTATAGACTCTTCTACTAGACATTCACCAGTAGCTTGTTGAAATTTTTCCATTGGAGGAAGCTTACTCTCTATAGTTTGATGTATATCCTTTGTATGATTAGACAACCACACTTTCCCTTCCACCTCTTATGTTGATTTTATCGATGCTTCAACACTGCTGGATTTATGAATAGGTTTATCATGTAACATGAGGATTTCCTTAGCCTCCTATCCTTGAGGGTCAACTGTTAGTACATAATTTTCCAAGCTTGTTTCAGATAGGAGTACCTCCTTCAAAGTATTTGTATCAGCCTAGCCTAAAGCACCCTTTTGTTCAAAAAGCATATCTCTTTCAAGAGACCTTAGTACTGCACCTCTGATTGCAGGATTCCTTAACAAATCATGAGCAGAGAGACTTAATTTGACTTTCTTGAGTTCTTCTACCACACACTCTCCTATTTGTTCTACAATCAAGGTAGAACAGTTGTCTCTAGAGCCAACCACAAATTTACCCATGTTGCTTTCAATGCTTCCTCCTTTATCAAATTGTCCTCCACTTATGAAATACTAAGTTGGAAGATGCTTGAACCTCTTCAGTTGTAGACTCTTCTTCATCTAGTGGACCATTGTCATTCTCCTCATTATTTCCAAAGGATTGAACTATAGATTCTTTACTGTATATATACCCTGTTTCATCACCTCTATCTTGTTCTTCTTTTGGTTCATTCTCCTCACTTCTTGGTGTGTGTATAAAAAATGTATCAATTATAAATGAATTCAAACACATATCAATAAAACATTAAATCAAAGAAGCTGAAAAGAAAATATAATAAACAAACTGTGAATGGAAGCTTCCTTGAAGTCATTTTATTTCTCTCTATCTCCAGCGTTTTGTTGTTTCCAGTTGCTCTCAGATCAACCAGATCAAACTCAACAAAATTGACTACTGAAGAATGAGATATAAATGAAATACATGCTATACTAAGATGCAAAGATTATGCTATGATGAAAATATTGCTGAAATATGAACTTTTGCTGTGATTGTAAAAAAAAGATGTGAGTGTGTAAGTAAAGACATAGGTGTTCGTGTGCAAGCATATTATGTATCTATGCAAGTGTGTTGTAACCAATGCTTGGATTTGCACATGAATTTATAGAGTTTTTGGAAGGCTTTGATTGGCTGTTGCGATCAATGGTTGAGATCAAACTTGTCAAGATGGACGGTGAGGAATTTTTGAAAGTTGAGAGAGAGACAAAAGGTTTCCTTTTCTTTAATTTTTTCATTTAGATTCAAAGGAAGGTTTCCATTTTGAAGAATGAGTTGAAATGAGTTTCATAATTAAATAAATGAATTTATTTAATTATACGAGAAGATGAATTTAGAAACTCACCTAATTAAATAAGTAATATTTAATTATATGAGAGAGATGGATTTAGAAGGCTGCATAATTAAAGAAGTAATATTTAATTGTGTGAGAGATGAATTTATAAGGCATTAAATTAAATATTTAAAATATTTAATTTAACTATGAGATGAAGAGAAGGAATATTCCATTTTAAATACAAATATTCAAACTTAGAATAATATGATAATTAATATAAATAAATTATAGAATTTATTTAATTTAATTAAGAGGAATGTAGAAAATGGCAATAATTAAATAAAGTTATTTATTTAATTAAGGTAGAAGAATTATAAGAGTGAACAATACAAATAAATAATTAAATTTATTTATATGTAAATGACTTTTAGAAGATTAATTAAATAATTTATATTTAATTAATTGGCAAGCTTGATTAACCGTGACCATTTTTAGACATATACATTTTGCCCCTCTTTGAAGTGATGTGTGAAACACATTGCTTCAAAGAAATAAAATCTTTTCCCCTAATATGTTTTTTATGCTAATGTTGATGATGCCTCCTCGGGAGGTAAATCACAGATGATGATTTTGAAAAATGTGATAAAGAAGATTGGATTGGATGATGATATTATGTTGGCAATTCAGTGATTTAGCTCTCGATAATTGGTGTAAAAAAAGATGCCCCTGGTGAAATAAAGGGATGAAAATGAAAATGCCCTAAAAAACCCACCTTAAATGACTCATATAAGGTAAAAAGGGTAAAAGTAAAATTCATTTTTACCTTTTGACTACAGTGATTTGGATGCTCTGATAGTGATAGGACGAGATGCTAATCCCAAATCACATGCATAGATTCGAGCGGGCCCACTGATTTCAGAGACCAACCGCGTATGGACCACTGGTGAGTCAATTCAATCCTCTTTGATTCAAAATTGTTTGAATTTGATCAATTTTTGCATGTTTTTTACATGGTTTTAGGTTTTGAATTTCCTTTTTAGCACATCCACAGTTCTACTTTAGCGCATTCGAAGTATAGAGTAGCACATATAGGGTGTTCCTTAGCGCATTTAGGTGTAGGGTAAAAACCAGGTTTTCTAGTGCATACAAAGTATAGAGTAGCGTTCTAGGGTGGAAGGCTGGGTAGGGTACTTTAGTGCATCTAGGGCACAGAGTCACACATCCAGGAAATGGCTAGAATAGAGGTAAACTAGCGCTCTTAGGGTAGGAAGTAGTGCATCCGCAGGGTAGTTTAGTGCATTTTGTGGTTTAGCACTTCGAGATGATGAAATAGCGCATCCGGTATGTGGATTAGTGCATATAAAGTTTAGCACTTTTAGGGGCAAAAATGGATAGAATGAGTTTTAGCGCTTTTGAGGTAAACTGTGGCACTTTCGAGTTTTAGTGCATCAAAGGCACAAATTAGTGCATCTGGGAAATATTTTGGTAGAATGTCATGATGAAAAATGATGGTCTACATTGCTTCCTTGGTCAATAGATAGGTAAATTTATTTACCATTATGCTGATATGAATAGAAGTGATAGAAACTCTAATGATTGACTGATAACTTTGCTTCCCCAAATAGAAAACAAAGAGTAAATAGTTGATAACCTTGTTTTCAAAAAATGAAAGACAACGAGTAATGTGATTGATTGATGAACTAATTGGTTGATACCTTTGTTTATCATGATTGATATGACTTCTGATAAATTTGCTTTCTGCGATAGAAAGCAAATAGTAATTGATGGTAGAGCAGATTGATATGATATCCAGATAGGTAGATTGTGTACTGATTTTTCTAAAATGATTGATTCCGTGATATGGGTTACTGATATGATGCACTAATATGAGTCATTGATATAGGTCACTAATAAAATTATTTTGATAGATAGAGTACATGATATGAGGCATTGGTATGAGTCTGATGAATTGTCCTTGTGATGACCAAAACAAAATAGGAGGTTTTTAACAACCTTCAGAGTAGAGAGCATTTTTCAATATGTTGGGATCGGATAGGAGAGATGACTCCTGCAGAGGTACAGTGGATAGGTGCTTGTGGTTTGGGATCCTTATTGACTATCCCACGAGGGATTAGAGTCAACAGGGGATTGTTGACTATACTGGCAGAGAGGTGGCATTCTAATCATAATACCTTTCATTTAATGATGGGTGAGATGACTGTGACACTTGAGGACATGGATAGGATTCTAGGGATTCCTATGGTAGGTGCTCTTGTGATTTATGACCACAAGGAGATAGGCAGGATAAATGCCTTGAGGAGGATCTACGGTGATGCATCTATAGCTAGATATTGGGTGCCATGGGTGGATTTTAGTAGGTACCTAGACTTAGTTGCTGTGTTGGCAACATTCATTGGAGGATTCCTTGGACCGGACCATCAGTCTAAGGGATTTTCAGTTGGGTGGGGGAGGATGCTAGAGTGGATGGTGATGCAGCCATGGAGGTACTCTTGGGGGAGCTACATTTTAGTGCATTTGTATCATGATTTACATTAGGTAGTGTACCGAGGGTCGACTAGTTTGGCTAGTGATGTGATGTTGCTCCAGATCTGGGCATGGGAGCATATTGTAGTGATGAGGCTAGCGTGTGTGAGAGCTAGGCAACCAGGAAAGCCATATGTGGAGGCCTATTCAGGTGCACATGTCCAGCACAAGCTGGGAAAGTTGGAGTACTGGTGGTGTGTACTAGATGATGTGGTTGTTGTTACATGGAGACCATATACAAATTGTGAGCCTTGGGACACAGATCATTTGGAGATGTCATTTGTATGCATACCATGGTATCTTATAGGACAAACCCCTTTCATTATTGAGTGATTTTTGGCCTTGTGGGTTTAGAGACAGTATGGTTTCACACAGGGGATGCCATAGGGTGTTGCTCATTATGGGTGGCACAAGGATGATCCTAGATGGGGACATTGTATTACATACTAGGTGGCATACATAGAGTATTCGAGCTTGCAGCCAGAGGTATGGGCATACCGACCAGAGGTGACAGATGCAGGCATGTTAGATGAGTATTTAGAGTACTTCCATACTCATCAATTTCCATGGTTCACCTGCCCAGATGAGCCAGGGCCTATTGCAGTGGTACAATATCCAGGGGTGGAGAGGTAGGAGGATGTGGTCGGTGGAGAGCAGTCGGTGGGTTGAGGAGAGGAGGGGGAGTTGAGTGGAGATGAGAAGGATAGCTCAGATGGTGGGGATGATGGGGGAGATGATGGAGGGGAGGTAGAGAGAACAGTGAGGTAGAGATTCGATAGCTTAGCTAGTGCTCAGATTGTACAACGGCCTAGATCTGGTGGTAGACCACAAACTATTATTAGGGTTTCATCTTCTTCACAGCAGGCACAAATATCCACTCTGCAAGCCCAAGTGTAAATTGTCTAGGGTCAGCTAGGTTAGGCACAGGGTATGATAGTGCATTTACAGGCACAAGTACATGCATAGGCATAGGTGACTCAGCCTACCCCAGACCCACAGATAACATAGTTGACCACAGAGAGGGATGCTCTAAGATGGAGGGCAGTAGAGGCCAAGTGTGTAGCTCAGAGACTGATGGGCACTATAGAGAGTGCATCTTTACAAGAGGTTATTGCAGAGGGCATGGAGATGGCATGGGAGGCAGAGTACTACCATGTCAGATATGAGGAGTTATGCCCTACTGATCACAGAGAGCAATTCCCACAGTCCCACACTAGGATTAGGAGTAGGTCACGAACACATACATAGAGCCTAGGGGTTATTGGGCCTCAGCAAGATCCAGATGCAGGTACTAGTGGCAGGCTACCTCCTTCCTGACCAGCTCCATCAGGGGCATCGACTAGCTAGTAGATGTATTTCACATATGTATATCATTTTTGGAGCATGTACATTGATTTTTTAACATATCTCATGTATTTCTCTTTGGACATTTCAATTTCATTGGACATTGGACATTTGTATTTATTTATGATGAGTGATGATATGCAGCAGTGATGATTTTTGATATGTTGCGCATTTATGATATGATGATGTGATATGCATTTATTTCTATATGTTATGGATTTGGGTATTCATTTTAATGATTTGATGACCAAGTATATGAAGGATGATTTGATATGATGTATTTATGATGATGATGATGATGATGAAAAATGATTGATGATGCATACTAATGATGTCATGTAGGTGGATGATTTATGAAATGATTATGAAAATATACCATGGAATATGTGATATGTGTTATGAAAAATGTTGTTTTGGCAAATGATGCATGTATGGATTTTTTTTTTTTGGTTTTCAAATGTAAGATGATAATAAAAATGAATGTTGTGTTTAAGATATGCATTATGAATGTGTAATGTAATTTGATATGAAGATAGGATGATGTGAATGTAATGGGATAAATGATATGAAAATGATGAAATGTAAATGATGACGAAATGCAATAATAAGTGATAAGTGATAATGAAATGATAATATGAAAGTGATATGTAAATAATAATGATAATGAAATAATAAAGATTATGGATGATATGAAATGATAAAGATCAAAATGAAAATGAAAATGATAATGAAATGATGAAATGAAAATGTAATGATAATGATAATGAAATGGTAATGATAATGAAATAGTAATGATAATGATAATGAAATAAATGAGATGAGAAGATAGTGATAATAAAATGAGATGATACAAATGAAATGAATGATAATACAATGAGTGATAATTATAATAAAACAATAATTAAAATGTAATGATAATAATAATGAAATGATGAAATGAAAATGTAATGATAATGATAATGAAATAAATGAGATGAGAAGATAGTGATAATAAAATGAGATGATATGAAATTGTAATGATAATGATAATGAAAATGAAATGAATGATAAGATAATGAAATGATAAGATAATGCAATGAAATGAATGATAAGATAATGATAAGAAAATGAAATGATAAGATAATGAATGATAATGCAATGACATGAACAATAAGATAATGCAATGAAATGAATGAATGATGATGATAAGAAAATGAAATGATAAGATAATGAAGGATAATGAAATGACATGAATGATAATATAATGCAATGAAATGAATGATAATGAATGAATGATGATGATACGAAAATGAAATGATAAGAAAATGAAGGATAATGCAATGACATGAATGATAAGATAATGCAATGAAATGAATGAATGATAATAATAAGAAAATGAAATGATAAGATAATGAATGATAATGTAATGATAATGCAATGAAATGAATGAATGATGATGAAACAAATGTCTGAATTGTCTTCCATAAATAGTCCAAAGAGACATGACATCCATTGATGTTTGTTGTTGACCTTTCAAAACTTTTGATGCAAATCCAGTATGTAGATATGTACAATGAGCTAAAATGAAATGCAACTCAATGAAACCAACCATTTGTTTAACTTTTTGTTAGCCTTCTTAAATCATCATAGAGAATTTTAAAATGTTGGAAGTATGTACAAGCATCAGAGGGGGAATTAGCACCAATGATGACCTAAGTACAACTTTCATGATTTTTGATATAGCAAGTGAACACAAGCATCAAGGTATAATTAAACTGAGATGACTTGAGCATTTCTTGCATGAACAGACAAAGACTAACCACCTTCTAATGCAAATTTGGAACTATCGTCAATGATAAACTTTGGAAATCATGTCACACAACATACTTGCAACAGATGGATAGTTAACCTTAATACAACAAACAAAGAAACATCATCCTCTTTCCTTGCCACTCTAGTTCAGTACATCATCAAGTGTGCTTCAGAGAGATGATATTGAAAATTAAACAATCATTGTTCAAAATGAAAAAATGTTATTCCAAACATTATTCAGATTATAGATCATCCATATATGAGCCATGACATTAGACTATTGAAAAAAAGCTTTTGTGATATGGATCAAATGATTGGATAGTTGTTCATAGGATTTGATTGTTTGTTCACATGGTTAGATTTTGACGTCGTTGGCTAGCTGTTTCAAAAAAACCTAAAAGTTGGTTGCCCCTAGTATTGTCACAACTTGCTGAAATGAATATGTACAATAATCAAGCCATGATAAGACATTATCGCTCTAGGAAAATGATGATAGCATGATGCTGGTATGGCCCTAAGATGATAGAAAAGATGCATGAAAATGAAAGCTGAGAAGCCAAGTGCAAAACATGAACTAATAGATGGAGAGATACAAATAGTGTCTGTTTGCCAGATTTTCACTATTTGTTTTTATTGCATTTTTCTTGTCAATAGACTGCCTATTGCCAGGTTTTCATCCTATGATGATTTTTTAATTTTAATTTTAATTTTTGTTGTTACCGAGATGCTTGTTTGCTAGGTTTTTACTAGGGTAACCATTTTTTCAGGACTTTTTCTACTATTTTTGTATTTCTTCAGGACTTTTTCTTATTTTTTTGTATTTCTTGAGGACTTTTTCTTATTTTTTTGTATTTCTTGAGGACTTTTTTTAATTTTTTTGTATTTCTTCAATAATTTTTTTGATTTGTTTGTATTTGTTCAGGACTTTTTCTAATTTTTTTTATATTTCTTCTAGACTTTTTCTTATTTTTTTGTATTTCTTTAGGACTTTTTTTATGATGATAACCACTTTTAGACATAATATTTTTTCAGATGCATGTTGTTGATAGGTTCGTCAAACAGGTCCCCTTCTGGCATCAATAACTTGTAGGCTCTTGAACCATAGACTGTGATAATCACGTAAGGACCCAGCCAATTTGGTTCAAACTTTCCTTTCTTCTCTCTATCTTGCTGATTGTGTGGGTTTTTTTCAGAACAAGATCACCCACTTAAAAGGTACATGGCTTTACTTTGTGATTATAGCTACGAGACATCATCTGTTGATATGCTTTCAAATGATCAACTACTCTTTGTCTCTTTTCATCTAGGAGTTCAAGCTCTTGGAGTCAGGAAACTTTGTATTCATCATTTGTTGTAAGACCTTTTAGTGATACCTTGAGTGAGGGAATCTCAACTTCTAAAGGTAATATAGCTTCTACTCCATAGACAAGAGAAAATGGCATTGCTCCTGTTGGCATGCAGATACTGGTTTTTTAGGCCCATAAGGCAGAATTGAGTTGAATGTGCCAATCCTTCCCTGAATCATTCACAGTCTTCTTCAAGATTTTCAATATTGTTTTATTTGAGGCCTCTACTTGGTCATTCCCTTTTGGATAGTAAGGTGTTGAATATCTATGTTGAATGTGAAATCTCTCATAAAGTTCATCAACATCCTAATTTTTGAAAGGATGTCCATTATCTATAATAATGGAGTTGGGAATGCCATACCGACAAATAATATATTTGAGTATGAATGATGATATTTATTTGTTGGTAACTTTAGTAAGAGGTATTGCCTCAATCCATTTGGTAAAATATTCTGTAGTTGTGATGATGAACTTATGTCCGTTCAATGAAGAAGGATGAATCTTTCCCACTAGATCTATCCCCCATTGAGAAAATGGCCAGGTTGGCGTGAATGGTTGAAGTTCCTATGTAGGAGCATGAATGAGATTCCCATGAATTTGGCATTTTGAGAAATTTTTTGCAAAAGTGAGTGATTCCCTCTCCATTGTAGGCTAGTAGTAACCCATTCTAATCAATTTCTTGGATAAGGTTAGTCCACTCGAATGAGTACCACAAATGCCACCATGAACTTCTTGTAAAGCTTTATCAGATTCATCACGTTCAAGACATTGAAGTAAAGTACCATCAAGACCATGGCGATAAAGGGTGTCAGCAATAAGAGAAGTGAGCAGATTGGTGGCTAAAATTGTGTTTTTAGTTATGGGATAAATCAGGTGGTAAGATATTATCTTTGAGGTAGGCATAAATTTTTTCATACCAAGGTGAATCAGATCCTACCAAGTGGCAAATGATTTGGCTTTCAAGTGTGTCATAAGCAAGTGTAAATGATTGTTCCACTAGAAATTCATAGTGAGTCTGAGTTTCTAGGAGTTGTAATAATGATGCGATCATAGCCATGGTGTCAGCTGCTTTGTTATCAAGCCTTGGAATTTGTGTGAATTTGATGTCCACATAGTATTTCTTGAAGTCATCAACCATCTTTTTACATGGCAATAGTTTGTCATCTTTGCTCTGATAATCATCATTGATCTGATAAATGACCAGCTGTGAATCACCATACACCTGTAATTTTGTAATTCTCCATTCCAATGCTATTTTAAGTCTGGTGATTAACGCTTCATATTCGGCTATGTTGTTGGTGCATGGAAAAATTAGCCTATATGATCGAGGAATGGTGTGTCCTTGAGGGGTGATGAAAATTATGCTTGCCCCTGATCCATGTTGAGTGAAAGAACCATCAAAATATAAGGATTATGGTTGTTTATATTCTGTAGTAAATACATTAGCATCTAGAAATTCAATGTGCAGGGGATGGTCTACTTGTAGTGGGGCTTTAGCTAGTTGATCAGTGATAACTTGTCCTTTGATTGCCTTGAAATCAACATAATGGATGTCAAACTCACTCAGAATCATTACCCATTTTGCTAACCTTCTTGTCAATGATGCTTTGGTTAATAGATACTTGAGTGGATCAATCTTTGAAACCAAATTGATTGTATGAGTTAACATGTAATGTCAAAATTTTTGTGAAGCAAAGAGTATTTTCATACAGGTCTTCTCAAATAGAAGTGTAGTTGATTTCATGACTTGTTAGTGTTCTGCTGATGTAGTAAATTGCACATTCCTTTCCTGTAGAGTCTTCTTGTGCTAGCAATTCCCCCAAAGATGTCTCTATTGCGGCAATATATAAGATTAGTGGTTTTTCTAGATTTGGTGGTATGAGAACTGGTGGAGTCATTAAGTATTGTTTGATTTGTTGAAAATCCAATTCACACTTGTCATCCCACTTGAAAGGAACATTCTTATGCAGTAGATGTGTGTAAGGTATACTTTTGTCGGCCAACTGTGCAATGAATTTGCGGATAGACTGAAGTCATCCCTATAGTGATCTCAACTGACTAATATTCCTTAGGGGAGGCATTTCCATGATTGCTTGTACTTTGGCAGGATCTGCTTCAATTCCCTTTTCTGAAACAATGTAGCCCAATAGTTTTCCAGATGTGACCCCAAAAACACATTTCTTAGGGTTGAGGCGAACTTTGAATTTCTCTAATCTTGCAAATATTTTGGACAATATTTCAAGATGTCCTTCTCTGGTGTATGACTATGCCAATATGTCATCTACATAATCTTCCATGAAGGTATGCATCATGTCATGAAAGACTGTAGTCATGGCTCTCTAGTAAGTAGCCCCAACATTCTTTAGACTGAAAGGCATGACGTTCCAACAATAAGTTCCCCATGGACATGTCAAAGTTGTTTTCTCCTGGTCTTCAGGTGCAATATTGATTTGGTTGTAACTAGAAAAACCATCCATTAATGAATACATGGCATGGACAACTGTCAAATCAATTATAGTGTCAATGTTTGGCAGTGGGAAGTCATCCTTAGGACATGCTTTATTAAGATCTCTAAAATCAATGCATATTCTAATAGTTTTATCTGGCTTGGATACAAGAACAATGTTGGAGATCCATTCTGCATAGTCAATTGGTCTTATGAAGCCCATATCAAGGAGTTTTCTCAGTTCTTCCTTAACCAATAATGTAACATGAGGGTGCATCTTTCCAAGTTTTTTTTTCACCTGCTTGACCCCTAGTTTGATAGACAAGTGATGCATGATAAGATATGGATCAAGACCTAGCATGTCTGCATAAGACCAAGCAAAGTTGACTTGATTTTCTCTTAGGAATTCCATGAACTCTAGTATTTCTTTCTCTATCATTGATGCAGCTAACTATAAAATCCTTGGTTTCTCTGAAGTCTCAAGATTTATGGCATTTGTAGGCTCAACAAGATAGGTGATCACTCATGGTAATGCTCTGGGAGAGTGTCAAGATTCCCATCATTTGGTGCCTCAAAAATGTTTTCACCATCTAATATGCTCTTTATTTTATTTTTTGTTTGATCTAATACTACCAAATTTTGGTTTTCACCATTAGATCTTTCTTTTTTGTTTTTACTTTTTCAGCTAGGAGACTTGACACTCTCTTGATCAAAAACTCTATGCTGAAAATAACTTGTGGAACAATCATTTGTGTCATCTGTGGAAAGGAAGTTTATGATAGCTTCGTCACTTGGAAACATGGGTATATCGATAGGTTTAGATGAATCCCAATCAATGAGATTAGCATGGATCAAAGATAGTGGGTCATCAGGTTGTGTGAAATCAGGTATGGTTATGGTCATAATAGAGTTAACTGTAGGATCCAAGTTATGAGGTGGGTCAATGATGATACTATCCTCATGATAGTCTTGTTCATTTAAATCTGACTCAGTATCACTAGAATCATAGTCAATTTGTGGTTCAAATTCTTGTGGTTGGGACCTTGACCCTTCACCTTTGATTAGAGTTGGGGCATATTGGTGTATTACATCAACCTCTTTGTCCATCCAAAACTCATCATTGTAAATGGTATCCCATTCATATTCAGTAGAGTCTATGTCAGAATTATTATCCACAAAGTTTTGAACTATTGCCAAACATGCTTCTCGTGAATCTAAGCCTTCTTGCAACATGAAGACAGTGCCATGCAGTTGTTTGGATGTGCTTTCTTTGGAGTGAGTATCATAACCTAATCCAGTTTTCTCTTTTGCGGTGAGTCCATGGAGGTGAGTAGGTTCAACTACTCCTTTCCTTTTTCTGATAGGACCTTTATTAGAGCCCATCCTCTGCATAATTGAATACCCTTTTCCATATTTGTCTATAGGTAATTTGACATTAAAAACTACTTCATCTTCATCTTTATAGAGCCAGTTTAGAATTTTTGTATCCTTGGGATCTTCTATGGGGAATTTTTCTTTGATGAATCGCTCATTGAACTTTGTGTTTGGCTCTATTGGTATGTAATTTGATGTTGATGCTACTGATATTTGATGTTTCATTATAGACAGTTGTCCATGTGATCGAGGTGATATAGGTAAATTGGCAAGACAAAGAGAGTATTCCCTGACTCCATGGTCCTTGAATTTCAATTTCTTGTTAAAACTACTGGTTAATTGACTAATTTGTGTGTCAATCTTGAGAGAAGTACCAACATGAGCTTCCCGATTGTTAGGAACCAAAGTATTTTGAATAGCTTTTATGTTGGTACAATTTTGAATATTGAAATTATAAGCTAATATCGTGATTTCCTATCCATCATAAGGAAACTTTAAACATTGATGATAGGTTGATGGGACAACTTGCATTTTGTGGATCCAAGGATGACCCAATAAGATATTGTATGCAAGAGCACTGTCCAATAGTTGGCATAAAGTATTTTTGATAACAGGGCCAACTCTGATTGGTAGCATGATTAGACCCTTGGATGCTCTTTCTTCATCATCATAAGCCTTAATGGTGATCTTTCTTCTGAAATCAATGGAGTCCTCAGAAAATCCTAAAGCCTTAACCAACTTCATGGTACAAATGTTCAGACCAGCTCCTCCATCTATTAAAATCCGTCTAACACGAAACTTGTGGACCATGACTTCTAAGTACAATGATGAGTTATGGGGATGAGTTATGGAAATGTCATCCTTTTCAGAGAATGAGAGGCAAGTGGGTGAGGAAAAGTGTCCTACCATGGTTTGAAATTGGTCCACATCCAAATCAGTGGATACAATTGTTTCAAAGAGGGATTTTTCAAGAATTTCCTTATGTGCTAGGGAAATCTTCAAGAGTTCAAAGATAGAAATTTGAGTAGGATTTTTTCGCAGTTGGTTGACTAAATCATACTAGTGTTGTGGTGGAGGCTTAGTGTATTTTGAAGAGGTGCCCTTTAAGACAAATTTAGTTTGTGCCCTTGTTGTTGTATTCACTACTCTATGTTCCACCTTCTCGTTGACTTTAATGACATTTACCCGCTCATCATCAGTGTAGAGATGGTTGATTATATGATCATCATTGACATGATTCACATTTTTTTAAGAAGACTCACCCTTTTGATAGCTGGGAAAAGGGTTGTGAAATGCTTGGTGGTTTGCATTTGATTGTTGATGTCCTTCTACTATAATGATGTCATTGTCGATTAAGTCTTGAATGGTATTCTTCAAGGCTTGACAGTTATTTGTGTGATGACCTTTGCACTGATGATAATGACAATAGTATGCCTCATTCCATGATGGAGGATTTACACTGGGTTCATAATTTCATTGAGGCAGAAAAGTAATGACATTTTTGGCCATCAACTCTTTGAATGTGGATTCTAAAGATTGACCCAATGAAGTATAAGTTATTTTATTTGAGAAGAATGAAAATCATTGTGGATTTGTATTCGAGGTATTCCCTAAGGATTTTTTTATTATTAGTGGTTCCTCGGTAACCTTGATTTTTGGCAGTCCCTTAATTGGGAGTAGAGTTTTGATTCACATTGTTCCTCAGAGGAGGAGGATTATTTCCTTGATTTGTAACCAAGTTGATATTGTTATAATTGTTGTTGCGAGGAGAACTCAGAGTACTAAGAACAAATGGCTTCGTTGAGACCCGATTCGCATCAACAACACCATCATTCACCACATTCTTGTTGTGAGTCCAGAATTTAGACTTGTCCTAATTATTGTGATGATTGTACAAGCTAGGATTGTCTTTGTCAAGTTTTATTGTTCCTCTTTTGACCAACACAGTTTCAATGGTTATAGCATCTTTGATTAGTTTCTCAAAAGAGGGAGGACAATGTAAATTCAAATGATAGCTCATCTCTGAATTTAAACTATTTATGAAGGTGACCATCTTTTCCTTTTCAAGAATAGGACATGGATATCTGGCAAACATTCTTCTCCATCTCTGAAGGAAAGTAATGAACGATTCACTAGGTTTTTGCGCAACTTTGCAGAGATCTATCATGGTGATTTAGTGTTGGATGTTGTAGGAATATTATGATATAAATAGATTGATTAATTCTTCAAATGTCCTGACAAGAGGTGTAATTTTTGATAGCCATTCCATAGAGTGTCCTCCAAGACTCCTAGGAAACAAACACGTCAAGTTTCCTCATGAGAAAACTCTAAAGTCATGTTTCAGAAGTCTCTAACATGGTTGATTGGATCTGATTTCCCATTATAACGATCAAATTTTAGAATCTCACAATGTTTGGGAAATGGAATCATGTCGAGACTTCGATCGAAGGGATAAGGACAAATGTCCTCAAGAGTATACTTCTTTGTTGTGGTTCCCCCTTGTAATTCTTTGATTTGTCCTTGAAGTGCTTTAATTTGTTGATTCAAAGCACTAAGATCAGATAGGGGTATTTCCTCAGGTTTGCTTTTCAAATTCTCAGTATCAAAGTCATGAGGCAATTTGGCTCCTTGGTCCGCTAGATAGCAGAAATATTTTTCTTTATCACACTGCAAGATTTTTTCTATGGCTTTGTGAAATTTTGGATCTTGCTCAGCCTCTCTAAGACATTCCTCATCTCATTCATCATCACTATCTATATGTGTTTTGCTCATATCTTTGTATTGGTGGAATGGATTTTCTTCTCTGTTATCCATATCTTTGTCGAAAAGTGGATTGCAACTCATAATGTAAAGAGGATTACTACTTTCACCTTCTTCTTGAATGTTTTGTATATGACCTTCTTGTTGGATTTCATCCTTCAATTTATTGAATTGAGATCTTGTGAAGATAGGCATATTATTTTGAAGAATTCTTCTAAACTTAGATCCTAGTTTTGACAAGTGTGATGATGATGATATCTTGATCTGATAAGATGTGAAATCTTATGATATGATCCAAGATGTTCCTAATTTTTTATTGTGGCTTCCAATGATGAAGGATGTTAGAACCCTATTGGGGAAGTTGAGCCAATAATTAAAAATTTGTTTGAGAGGTGCACTCTTAAAGATTTTATCTTTGTTTTCGAAGAAAGGCTTCAGAATCACTAAAGGATTTGATTGGGATGTGAAGGATATTCTATAGAAGGTTGTGGTATGTTATCAAACTCAAGAGGTTGGTTAAGATTGTCATTGAGATAGAGATAATCTCTGATAATAAGCTTGAGAATCCAAAGGATCTATAGTGCACTTGTCAGTGAATCCCCTAACAAAGTTTTGGTATCTATGAAGAAATCCGCGATAATGAAGCAAGACGTGTTGAATTTTATACAAGAATTTTCTTCTTTGCAATGTTTTCTTGTATCCTAATGGTTTCTTGGGTTTCCTGATCCTATTAGAAACTGATTTCATGGAAAATTTTGTTGCTTTCCAATCTCTAAGCATGGGGGATATATCAGAATGCCAAAAAGGCAAGAACTATTTCAGTGGCTATTTTTCATGTTCATTTTGAATGATCTTTTATCTAAATTAATCTGAATAAGAACACAACAAACACTCTGAAGACAATTGTTTTTAAAGCCCTATAATAACATCAAGTGTATGATTGAGAAATTTTTTTCAACAAGTGTTATCGCAGGTTTAACACATGAAAGACAATTCAGGCAGACTCACTCTTAGTACTCAAGTAGGTCGCCCTAGTAATCAACAACCCACATCTTAGAACTGTGTCGACTCACACAGCCATGTCACCCTAGAAAGGGCACCTGTGTTTTTGTCTTTTCTAGGCGCGTACTCAGAGTTATGGAAATGGATACCAGATCCCCAGAGCAAATGGTCCTTGGCAGTTATATGGTGAGTGTCTTGGGAACAGATTCTTCCCTCCCCTTGCACTGTGATTATTAGGATGTTCAGAGACTGACTTCAGCTGGCTACTACACTAGGTTCGTAGTAAGGGTTTCTATTTAGTGCAACAATAAATAAACTCCCTCAAGAGACCTCCCAACCTTTAGAACAAAGGATTTGGGGATGGTTATCTTGCACACTACTGGAAAAAGAGGGTTTCCCAAATTTTCTTTAAATTTTATAGTGGGGCAGAATAGCCTAGCTTTGGCTTGAACCCACTTGAGTCGTTCACGTAGGGTGAGTACTTTTTCCCACTATAGAAGGCTCTCTAAAGGATGTAACAAAAGTAGTAAAATTTCATGAAATGGAAAAGTCAATTCTGGTATTCTGATCACCTAGTTAAGGGGAGAGCATAGACCTATTTCCACAGACAAAGCAAACAAAAGTTCATTTTAAGACCCAAATCACAATGATCTAATCTAAGTGAAGAAATTGTTTCACAAAAACAAATTGTTCAATTTTAATTGCAAGATCATTTTATGGTGTCTATCCTAGATTGCTTCATTTTAGCTTTGATGTCTATCCTAGGATTGATTCATTTTAACCAAAAAAATAAAAAATTTATCTACGGAAGGTGTCAGACTTAGAATTTTGTTTTTTTGTTACAACCCATATGCACCAAAATAGATAATTGCATAGAAACAGATCTTAAATGCACTGAAACAGACCATAGGTGTGCTGAAACAGAGCTTAAATGCATTGAAATAGACCTTAAATGTGCTACAAAAAAAATCCTAAATGCACTAAAACAACCCTCAGATGCACCACTCTTATTAAATGCAATTGTAACTCTATAAAAAAAATACAATGGAAATGCATTAAAATCTACCTTAAAAGCACTAATTTAACCCCTATATGCACTAAATAGTTCTTAAATGCACTATTCTAATAAAATGCAAATTTGAGATGAGACTGTATGCACTATTCTATCCCTCGAATGCACTAAAGTAACCCCCAAAAGCGCTGAAACAGTCTTTAGATGCGCCAGAATACCTGCAAAAATAGAAATATGAAAGTTCCCATATGCGTTGTAGAAAGTGTTGGATGTGCTTAAAACGAGGAATTTTTCTGAAGGCCGAACTCCAGAATGCAGAAAACTATCAGAAAACTCTACAAAAGGATGTTAAAATCGGGGGACGTGCCCCACAGTGGGTGCCATTTTATGTGTGTATGAAAAATGTATCAATTATAAATGAATTCAAACACATATCAATAAAACTTTAAATCAAAGAAGCTGAAAAGAAAACAGAATAAACAAACTTTGAATGGCAGCTTCCTCAAAGTCATTTTATTTCTCTCTATCTCCAGTGTTTTTTTGTTTCCAGTTGCTCTCAGATCTAATAGATCAAACTCAACAAAATCAACTACTGAAGAACAAGATATAAATGAAATGCATGCTATACTAAGATTGAAAGATTATGCTATGATGAAAATATTACTGAAATATGAACTTTTGTTGTGATGCTAAAAAAAATATGTGAGTGTGTAAGCTAAAGACATAGGTGTTCGTGTGCAAGCATATTCTGTATCTATGCAAGTGTGTTGTAACCAATGCTTGGATTTGCACATGAATTTATAGAGTTTTTGGAAGGCTTTGATTGGTTGCTATGATCAACGGTTGAGATAAAACTTGCCAAGATGGACGGTGAGGAATTTTTGAAATTTGAGAGAGAGATAGAAGATTTCCTTTTCTTTAATTTTTTCATTTAGATTTGAAGGAAGGTTTCCATTTTGAAGAATGATTTGAAATGAATTTCATAATTAAATAAATGAATTTATTTAATTATATGAGAAGATGAATTTAGAAACTCACCTAATTAAATAAGTAATATTTAATTATATGAGAGAGATGGATTTAGAAGGCCGGATATTAAATAAGTAATATTTAATTATGTGTGAGAGATGAATTTAGAAGGAATTAAATTAAATATTTAAAATATTTAATTTAACTATGAGATGAAGAGGAGGAATATTCCATTTTAAATACAAATATTCAAACTTAGAATAATATGATAATTAATATAAACAAACTATAGAATTTATTTAATTTAATTAAGAGGAATGTGGAAAATGACAATAATTAAATAAAGTTATTTATTTAATTAAGGTAGAAGAATTATAAGATTGAACAATACAAATAAGTAATTAAATTTATTTATATGTAGATGACTTTTAGAAGATTAATTAAATAATTTATATTTAATTAATTGACAAGCTTGATTAACTGTGACCATTTTTAGATATATACACTTGGAAATGGGACGTGATTCACCACCATGATTGATACATCATAAGGATTACATGGTACTATCTCCATTCCACTCGAACTGTTGGCAACATGTTGAACTCTCTGCTAGAAAATAGATGCAGCAGTCTAGAATTCTTGACAATCCAACTCAGAGTGTTGATTAGTATTATGAAGCCTACACCATCCTAAAAGAGCTGGATGAGTGAGGTAAACTCCACTAAAGTTATCTTGATTATTTTGCTGATCCAAAGATGTTAGGACTCCTTCATTGTCAGGCATTGTGTCCCAAGTCCTATTTTGACATGGTGGCTGCCCTCCACAATCTTTATCAAGATGTTGTCCGCTATCAAATTTCTACCCCTGAGCTTGCATCATACCCCTATTTATTTGATCATAATTGGACTAAATCCCCCTTTGGGCTACCTGGGATTGACTATTCTAGTTCCTTAGGTAGGTGACTTCAGTGTTCAGCTTCTCAACCAGCTTTGTGAGTGCATCCAGACTTTCCTTGTCTTCACTATTTGATGGAGGAATAATACTAGCTAAATTCTACATATAGGCATTATGAAGCCAATGGTTCAAGGGTTGATTAAATATCTCAGAGCTCTACAAGTAACTAGGAATATTATCTTGTTGATGAAAGAATGCAGGCTGGTTCATATTTGCATGGTAATTTAACATGGGTGGAGCTTGATTCCAAGACTGACTGGGTAATTGAGGGACTGAACTCAACATAGGTGTTTGGATAGCTAATGGAAAGGGTCTATACAAGTGATGTCTCAAATCCGTACTCACTTTAACAACCACATTATAAGCTTCAAATAAGTTGTTAGGAGGGTTTTCTTTACATTAGATGGAAGTAGATGTTAAACTATCCAAAGATTCATAATAAACTTCACTTGCAGAGGCATCATCTATAGCATAAGGGGGTTGCATCCTGGCATAAGCCTTATGAAATCTATTATTGAAAGCCACTATTGGTTCATTTGCCTCCCTCTTGACTCTGGAAAACTGCAAAAGTAACTCATTAGCACTAATTGGGATCTCAAATTTCTATAAAAATGTAGTTTCCAACTGAGGCCAAGTAGTAATAGACCCAGTACGAAGATGGTTACACCAAAAAAATGCCTCATCCCCAAGGGAATATGGGAAAAGTCTGCATACAACATCCTCATAATTAATTCCCCTATCCTTAAGGGTAGTCTTACAAATCCTAATATTCTCCTCTGCAGTCCTTTTGGGATCATTAATGTGAAACTTGGAATAGAAAAGATCAGGGTTCTTGGGCATAGGATTGTAATTATTGAAGGCCAGTGGAGATGGATTATTATCTAGGAAATCCATTGATGGAGATGGAGGTGGTAATGGTTGATTTATGACTGGCTGAAGTTGTTGAATGAGAATTTCCTCACAATCAGATGAAGATGAGGATAATGGAGGTGGTTGGGTGGATGATGATTCTCCCGTTATGTTCATCCTTCTTGACCTAGTAGGGGCTAGTAATTATTGAAATTCATCTTCTCCTAGAGTAGATATGGTTCTTCTTCTAAATCTCCTAGGAGAGATGGCAGACAGAAATTGATCTAGCTTGCTTATTCAGGACCTCCTTCTAGCACCAATTTGTTGATGATGTTTTCTACAAAACAACTCAGATAGAATATGAAATCCTCTCTCTTGAAAGGTAAATCTCTATCAGCAAGCCTCAAGAGATAACCCCAAGTCTCTAATGTCAGGTCTTGACAATGCATAAACAACTCAATGATAAATGTGAAAATGATGGGAATCAAAAAGGGACCTTACTACAAGCAAATACTGAATCTTTAATTTATCAACTCTAGCAATATGTTGATACTTCAATCCTAAATCTAACCCAAATGATAAAGAAATAACAAAATATTAGTGTTCAAAGAGATTCCCAAATTTAACACTACTCCTAAGATTAACAATACAAATGATAAAATACTTGAAATGGACCAACACATCATAAACTAATCTCTGCTTAACCTAGATGAATCTGCAATCTTACAGAAATAGTGCAATATTCTAAGGTATTAAATATTTTTAGATCATGAACATTCATTCAAAACAACCCTATTGCAATCGAAATGAATAAACCTCCATGATTGAACTAAGCATAATGAATATATGGTCGAGGCTAAATTTGCAAAAAAACCAATAATCAACTAGCTGCAAAAAGTATGGACCAAGGATTGGTGCAAACACTTCAAGCATCAAATCATAAACACTATTGAATCACTTCTAATTCTAAATCAAACATACCTATAATAACCTTGAGCAATTTCAAAAGATAGAATCACAAGAACCATGCAAGATAAGTCAACACAAAAGAGATCACCAGAAAAACACAATGTCTTCAATTGTATTGAATCACCTAATGACAACAAGACTTCTAATGTTTTATGTTACAACACTTGCTCTAGAGTCGATAAATTCTAACCCTAATTCTTATTTTACTACTCTAATTGCTTCTAAGCCAAGAACTATCTCTAGTCTCTTCTACTACTCCTTACAAATGAGGTGAAATTCCATATTCATAGAAACCCCCAGGAATGTCAGCCTAATTAGATTTTACAATAATAATTAGCCACAAAATAAGTCATCCAAGGGAAATTCAAAATAAGATAAGATATGCACTAAATGCATGAACTCCATCCATATCAGCATGGGATTTCCAATGCAACTCAATGCAATATATCTAGCACCTTGAGAAAAATCCCCTCCAATTCAGCCACAAGTGAATTAATAAATACTTTAAACCATCCATCAATTGAATTAATCTCCTCAAGAACTTCCTTGATGACCTTGTTAAATTCGGCCTGCACTTAGCAAAAACCACCATCAATAATATCCATTATAACATGAGGATGAAGAATTAGCCCATCATGAATAATATATTCATAATTCAAATAAATTCAAAAAAAGATCAAAATCCTCTTGAAATATCATTAAAGCATAGTTCCTTCATAGTTCAAGATTTTCACCCCTCCGCAGAATTCAGGCTAGAAGGGAATTTCAGGGAAATCCAAGCTAGGCGGATTCTAGTGAAATAAGCACAAAATCATCCAACAATCATTCAATCAATCACAATTAGATAAGAAACAACATGAAAGATTTCAATATTACTCAAATTAATCATATGATGCATAATCAATAGCTAATAATTCATGCTATCTCACAACTCTTCATTTTCAACAAAGTTTCAAAGAAATTTGCCCAGGACAGATTTTTGCAAAAACAATCAACAGTCTACAAGTTCTAGAAAATGAAGAAACAACAAAAATTTCAAAAAAATCCAAAGGGAGTGGAAATCTACAAAGCAAGTGAAACTCTAAATTTTGTGAAAATGGAGCAGTCAAGGAAAATCGGGAAAATCCGCCAGCATAGGAAAATCCTGAAACTGAAAGAAAACCCAAACTTTGACGTTCTCCCATGATTTTACTCAAATTGATCAAGAGATCACAAATTTGAGGACCTAGCTCACAACCAGCTCAATTTGAACCTCTAATAGATCATCATTAAATTCAAGGCTCATCCAAAAATTAAGTCAAGAGGAAATGGTGATCCCCTAAATCTGAAACCCTAAAATTTCACCATGAACACATGGGAGTAAGCCCAGATTTCAATTGCCACCCCCATTAAGCTCGAGGGTGGGATATTTCAAGGAGGCACAGGTGAGTTTCACGTAAAAAAAAAAACAAGCCCACAAACTCACCCAAGGTCAACAATCACACAAGCTCAAAAAAACCCAAAATCAACCAAAACAAAAATAATCATACACATGATCGAGCTTGAAAATCCAATCATGAGAATGCTAGGCACCATTAGAGTCATCAATCAATAGAAGGATATAGTGACTGGGCCATCAACATTCATAAAATGACATACCAAACCCAAATCCAAGAATTTGACAAGGAGACAAAATTTTGGGAAAAACTGATCCATGTGAAATTCTGTGAAGGACTGGAATCTCCAAAAACTAGTGCAAAACACTAGCCACTGGGCATGAGTGAAATCCCGGAAAATTTGGATGGGGTGGAAAATCCCAAGAGTGGTGAAAAACCCAAAATGAGCTAAAAAAATTAGATTTTCAAAGTGCCAACTAGAAAGGGGGCATAGGCATGAATAAGATAATCATTCAAACACATGTTAAGGCAACAAAATCTCAAAATCCAAGGGCTAAAGCATCAAAAATTAGAGAAAAAGAGGTTCCCTACTTTAAGTGGGCCGTGTGTGTGAAAAATGCACAACAACCACCTTTTCTTATTCTTCTTACTATTTTTCCCATGACTTTCTCTCCCCCTTTGACATCAATGGCAAAGATCAAAAACACTGATCACTCCCCCTTAGGAGTGCACCCATTCAACTCATACTACAACAATGAAAACCTTTTATACTCCCCCTACAAAGTAGACCCATTTAGTTGTCCAGATAAATGAAGAATCTATGAATTCACTGGGCTAATGCACCTTCATGTGCACCTAGTTTGGAGGGAAAATGACCCCTAACCTCTCCCTAAGATACTTAAAATTATCCTTCAGAAGAGCCTTAGTAAATATATCTACAATTTATTCCTTTTTTGTCACATACTCCAACCTAACTTCATTCTCCAACACTTTTTCTCTCAGGAAATGATATTTGATAGATATGTGTTTTGTTCTTGAATGCATAACCAGACTATTTGAAATGTTTATAGCACTTATGTTGTCACAAAAAATAGGAATAGGCTCATCACATATTACTCCAATGTCTTTCAAAGTTTCCTTCGTCCACAAAACCTGTGTGCAATAGGATGCTACAACAATATATTATGCCTTTGTAGTGGATAAAAAAATTGAGGTTTGTTGCTTACTCAACCAAGAAACCAATCTTCCACGAAGAAAGAAAGCCCCTCCATTGGTACTCTTCTGATCATCCACACAACCAGCCCAATCTGTATTAGTATAAGTAGTCAAGGTGAAATTAGCACCCTTAGGACACCATAAGCCATAATCTAGTGTACCTTTAAGATATCTAAATATCCTCTTTACTACCATAACATGTACCTCTTTAGGATCTACTTGAAATTTGAATAAGTATCTAAACTATACATGTACAATCTATAATATATTGAACTATGTTGACATCAATGACAACATTAATGACATCACCACAAAATATGCTCATACTTGCAACACTCCCTAGCTTAATCTCTATTGGAGGATAGTGAGCACAAACTTCTCCCTTGTTTGTAACCAACACACCTTCTCACAACTCTTTCTCTCTTGCAGCTTTAAGATGGATCACAAGCATCTACAACCAAAACACTTAACAAACCACTAGATATACCAGATCTAATCCCAATTTTTGTAGAGCATCTACTGACTTCAAGGGTTCTAAATACCCAAAACACAAACTTTGAAAAGATCACTTAAACTTTCACAAACTCTTCTTCAATGAAACTTGATTTCACAAGGCTTTCAAATGTACTCAAAGTAGTGTCAAAACATAAAAATCTTAGAGAACCTCTACTATACCTTGGACATCATGGAAATGACAAGAGAAAATCAACAAAACTCTCATAAAACCCTGATTCATCCATACTTCCAATATTCACACCAAAGACATTCATTTGCTTGTAGTATTCCTTAATGGAAAAAATAGATATATCTTCTTAAATTTCTTGATTATCCAAAGACCAAATACATTTTTAGGAACCCATTATTGAATACTTTAACATAACAAAAACTAAAGTGGAGTATTTTGGAAAGTTTGACTCTAAAATTGACTATCCCGCAACAAGAAGGCTTAATTAGGCCTATTTAACAAAGCATGTACCGACTAACTCACTCCACAACCCCAAATATCCATGGAAAGACCTTAAATAGGTTATAAAAAATTAGAATCAATAATATTTTGGTTACTTAAACCCTTCTAAAGGACACAAAATACAAACCCCTGTTCTAGGCTCAACTATGTTCATTTAATAAGGGTTTATTGAAAGTATGCATATCAAACATCCAAACACCTTTTGCATGCTTCAAACATGTTTAAATATGTTTGCATATGATATCTAAACCTTCAACAATCCTTTATCAATTCCTTTTATACAAACTGGGCATCACTTAGCCATCTAATTTGAACCAAAAATTAATAAAAATCAATGAGGAAAACAATGAAACTTATGTAAGATGACTTCCCCTATATCTGCAAACACAATTAATTTAAAAGAAACCTAATTTAACCTATTCCACCAATTTATATATCCTCCATCAGTGGAATGGTTGCTAAACCACTCATTAGACTCTCAAAACCCTTAAATTGGGGTTTCCAAAATAGTTTATAGTAAGAGGACTCAAACAAACTTTAAACTCAATAAAATCCCTCCAAATCAAGTTTTATTGAAATCCAACTCACTATTCTACCAAAGATAATAAAGATTAAGGCCTGGAGATGCTATACAGGCTATACACAACTTGTAAAACAACAAAAAAATGTTGAAATTGCATAACAAGGCACTTTTATTATAAAATATCTTCAAGATACAATGTTCTTAATGCTTTGGTTTCCTTCACAAGGCTCTTATATGATGTTTACAATAGTTATAATAACTTCCCCTATAACTATAGCCAACTAACAACCTTCCCTAACAAGATGACTCTTCAACTTCATTTTTGCATTTCTTTTTGCACTTTTGCATGACAATTCTTACAATTTGACTTCATTGACCTCGTAGAAACCTAGTAGTGGCTCAAATACATTTGAAATGACCTTTTTACATGATGAAGATTCAATCTTTACAATATTGCCTCATGGAGGCATAAAATCACTAGGTTTTGCTGCATGAGTTTGTCAACTTTTGGAGTTGTTTCAGGGCCTCTAAAGTATTCATATATGAATTTGAAGCTACTTTGGATAAATTTCCTAGGAATTAAACTTTAATATCTCCCCAACCATGTAGGGTATTGAGACAATTCTGTTGTGACCAAAATTGTTTTTTAGTTCTACTCCTTGGGGTAAAATTTTTAGGTCCATATGAGCCCATTTAGGTCAACATACTAAAAATAGTAAGTGGTCATTTTTTTCTATTTTTCACTCCTAACTATCTTACAACCCTTAAGTTCCATCATGGAACTCAAAACAACTAAAGATAATAAGAAAAAAACAAATTTTCTAGGTGATGCAAGATTTCCCTACACCAGTGGATGCTCCTGTATCATATGAGCTCAAACAACATGCATAATGCAAAATATCTTTGACATAACAATGGAAGCTTTATTTTTGTAATATTCTTCTAAAAATATACCCTTGTAGTCCTTGAAAATTCTCTTGACTACTCTTAATAATGCTCTAGCTTACTTGATATCTTCTAGGATGAACTTAGTGACATGACTTTTTTATTTATACCTATCTTAAGATTAATTCCCAAAATTCAAATATCACAAGCTAACATTGAATTATGGATTTAAAATTATTAAAATATTGCAAAAATCATATTTCAAAGAGGGGTCCTAGATCTAAGTGAAGACCCATTCACAATGTGGTGAATGGGTTTTAGGGCACTTACCTAGGACACATAGCAGACAAGGTGAAATTTTATGCAAAAATAGGGTCATAGGACCAAGTGAGGATGAATGGGTCCTAGGTCACTTACATAGGGCACACATCTTCCAAGTTAAGTATTATTTGATGGCATTTATGAATGTTAGGTTTTATCCCTCATATTTTTTATTTAATTAGGCTTAGATTTGAATTAAAGGGTCCAATTAAGGAAAATTAATCTTAATAAATTATTAAAGCCCTAGATTAGTGTGAAAGTGTAAAGTTACACCTTACAATATGCTAAATAAGGCACAATTAATTCCATTTTATTTGGAATGGCCCTAAACTTAATGTGAATGTATAAAACACATTACAACACTAATTAAGGCATTATTATGCTCATTTTATTATTAATTATTCCCAAATTAAGTGTGAAAAAGGGATACTTTTTCCTACACTATATTTTCCCCCACTTTAGTGAGAGGATGACCCCATGTCAAACTCACACTAAAGTAGAAATTGAAGTCACCTATGTATTCAAAAATTATAAAGATACATGATCATACAACATTAATGACCAAGAAGATCAAGCCTAGACTATCCAACACAATGTGGAACACATCTAAGCCATTAGTTTTGTTTTATCATGTGATCACTCTAGGGTAGTGGAACTTCAGGATGTCCACTAGGTGAGTATTGTTTGAAATATGCCTCAATAATCACAAGCTAAAACCTCCATTAGAGCCAAGTTGGTGTGACATCTTTATTGTCTAGCCGACTAGCAGTTTGATTCATTCTGGTTTGAACAGGTCGTTGTGACCTTGCAGAAGTCTTGTCGAAAGGTTACACTTTGGAGCTATCGCTGTGACAAAGAGTGTTTGTTATGATCTCTTAGCACTCGAGAGACCTCTGGCCGATAGGCCATTCAATCATGTATCAGTGAGACTCTTGGTGACCATGGTCTTTAGGATAGCTAAGGGTTCTCGCTAAGAAGTCTTAGCAAAGTATTAATGTCTCGCCGACAGGAATACTGCTGATGTCTTCACCGTAACATATAGATCCTGGTGTGAGGTCTTAGCGAATAGTGAAAGTATTGCCAATGAGAACACACTTGCAATCATTGGGATAGCACTAAGGGTTCACTAACAACTCTTAGTGATTGATAAGTGTCTCACCGACAGTATGTTACATGTTATACTCTTTAGCGTATCTTGTGGTCTATCAGTAAGAAGTCTTACCGATGAACAAATGTCTCATCGATGAAGATTCAAAGGTTGGTCATTGGAGTAACACAGTGGCTCAGTGAGAAGTCTTAGCAAGAGTTACATGTCTTGTCAATAGCCATTTATGTTGGAGCCTTCGGGGTAGCATATGGAGTTTAGTATGATCTCTCGGCAAAGGGTGTATGTCTTGGCGACTATCCTTTGGAGCTCGATATGACTTGTGTCTTCAGTATACCTTTGGTGACTCACTAAGATCTCCTAGCGAAAGTGATAGGTCTGGGCAACTGCTTGGTGACTCAGTGTAACACATGAAGCTCGATAGAACGTCTTGGTGATATCGGTAACTTTTGGCAACATCGGTATGAAGGATATGTGACATCAGCGAGACACTGTTAGTGTCTCACTAAGATGCCAATGTAGTGCAAATTTTGTTGACCATTTGACCATCCTATGTGGAGTCTTGTGGACCAATAGGAGAAGTCGAATCTGAACTGTTGGAAGACAATTGGTTGTGATGGTTCTATGAGGAAGTTTGACAGATAGGGAACACCATGGATATACTCAGAGATTACAGTTTGTGATCTAGTTGGATTATCGATTGGTTAGTTGGTTGAGTTGATAGGTTGTTGATCAGTGAATGTGTTCTAATCTATAAAGGTTGTAACTTGAAAGTTTTTGTTTGAAGAATGTTCATGGTGAATGCTATTGTATAATGACACTAGAAAGATAAGTCTATAATTTGTATGTAATCTTCATTACTGTAATACAAAGTGATTTCTCTTTGTGTGGTGGGTTTTTCTCCCGTAAGGGTTTTCCCACGTATATTTGGTGTTCATGTGTGATTGTAAAATACTTTGTTTCTATTATCTGCTTCATAGTGCATCTTAGCTGGACTATAATTGTAAATTTTAAAGTGCATCTGCATTCTTTCCTGAGGTATTGATGTTAGGAGAATTGTTTTCCACATCTAATTTTCCTTACAAGTGGTATCAGAGCTTGGCCAGTTGTGTTATCCTTGTGGGTACGTTGGATTTTTTGTGTTAGTTTTGTTCAGTGGGAGTCTTGTAGAAGTTTGTCAATTTCAAATTATAGATTGAGATGGCTAGTTCATCTGGTAAGATTGAAATAGAGAAATTCAATGGCAGTAACTTTGAGTTGTGGAAAGTTAGGATGGAGGATCTTCTTGTTGACCGTGATCTTTGGATTGCTGTCTAGAACTAAACCTACAGGCATGAAGCAAGAAGATTGGGACCTTACATATAGGAATTCTAAGGGGATGATAAGGCTCTATTTGGCAGAGTCAATTCTTCTTAATGTGCATGAAGAGAAGGCTGCATCTTCCTTGTGGAAGAGACTGGTGTCTATTTATCAGGGGAAGTCCTTGGTGAATAAACTATTCCTAAGGAAGAAACTATACTCTTTGAGAATGTAGGAAGGAGGGTTTGTAACTAATCATTTGAATTCATTTAACATTCTACTTGCTCAATTGACATTTGTTGGTGTGAAGACTAAAGAAGAGGATCACTGTATGCTACTATTGTGTTCTTTTCTAGACTCATGGGATCATCTAGTGATGACTACTGGGAGTACAACATCTAGTTTCAAGATGGAAGATATTGTTGGTTCTTTGTTGTCAGAAGAAATGAGAAGGAAATATTCTGAGATGGCGAAGGAGGCTCTTGCTATCAGAGGAAGGTCAAAGGAGAAAGGAAAGAAGAAGGACAAGAAGTCCAAATTGAAATCAGAGGGAAGATCAAAGTCTCTTGGGAAGAAGTCCAAGGTGAAGTGTTGGAATTGTGGGCAACCTGGTCATGTCCAAAAGGATTGTAAAGAGGAGAAAAATAAGAAGGGATCTTCTGATAATGGTTCTTCTCATAGTGATGGTGACACCTTCATTGTAGCCTTGGCTACACAGGCATCAGATGATGTCTGGCTAATTGATTTTGGAGCATCATTCCACATGACATCTCATAGACAATGGTTTACAAAGTATGAAGAATACCATGGTGGAAAGGCATACTTAGCGAGTGAAAAAACTTTAGAGATAGTTGGCCGTAGAAAATTCAAGATACAATTCCTTGATGGAAGAGTGAAGGGAATCAATAATGTTATGCACCTACTAGGTCTAGCTCAAAATCTATTATCTAAAAGTATGCTAAATGATATTGGTGTACAAGTTACGTTATCTAGAAATGGCTACAAGATGACTAGAGGTTCAATGGTGCTGGCTAGAGGTGCTCAGATTGGTACCCTAAACAAGTTGGATGCACAGGCTATTCAATGTAACAGTATCTCTGTAAAGTCATTGAAAGTTGCTCATGGAGGTAAAGAGGGACATATCCCTAATTATGTAAACTCTATGGAAGTAAAACTTCCTGTAGAGAAGACTATGCTATCGCATCATAGGCTAGGCCACATAGGAGAAAAAGGCTTAAAAACCTTGAAGAATAAAAACCTAGTTGAGGGACTTGAATATTGTAATCTTGAATTTGAATTCTGTGAACACTGTATATATGGAAAGTAGCACCGTGTTTCATTTTATTCCAGTCCTCATAAATCTTCTGGTTTGTTAGACTATATTCATTTGGATGTGTTTGGTCCAGTGGATGTTCCTTCTTTAGTCAAGATACTATGTGTCATTTATTGATCATTATTCAAGAAGAGCATTTGTTTATTTTTTGCAAAGTAAATCAAAAGTGTTTAGTCAATTTAAGGAATTTAAGAACCTTGTTGAAAATCAAATTGGTAGAAAAATAAAATGATTAAGGACTAATAATGGCAATGAATTATGTTCTAATGAATTTGAAAGATACTGTAAAGCCCATGGAATTAAAAGACACAAGAATACACCTTATACTCCACAGTAGAATGGAGTTGCAGAAAGGTTAAATAAGATAGTGATGGAGAGAGCACTAAGTATGCTCAATAGTGCTGGCTTGGAGGAGAAGTTATGGGTTGAGGTTGTATCTACTGCATGTTATTTAATTAATCATTCTCCAAATTCTACTCTTGTTGAGAAAACACCTTTGGAAGCGTGGTCTGGTAAGAAGCCCTCTCTTAGACATATTCGAGTTTTTGGCTATGAGGCATATGCTCATGTGCTGGATGTGAAAAGATCTAAATTGGAGAACAAGGATGTCAAATGTATTTTTATTGGCTATAGCGTTGTCATAAAATCATACAAGATTTGGAATCCTAATACAAAAAAGGTTGTATATAGTAGAAGTGTAATCTTTCGTGAGCTGAAACCTTCCACTTTGGATCTGCAGTAAGAGACAAAGTCAGAAAACAATAAGGATGTAGCATTAATTCCTCCTACACTTGAGAAAGAGGAATTGGAAATTCAAAATGTACCTGAAACTAAGGAGAGCTCAAGCAGTTCTGAAAGTTATGAAGAAGAAGAACCTTAGCCTCAGCCTCAACAACTGAGGAGGTCAACTCGTGAAAGAAAACAACCAGATAGGTATGGGTTCTCATTGATTGATTCTACTTGTGCCTATGCTTTGATTTCTAATACTGATGAGCCTAGGACTGTAAAAGAGGGAATTAAAATGTCTAATTCAGACTCTTGGTTGGAAGCCATGAATGAAGAGATGGCATCATTAGAGAAAAATGAAACTTGGAGCTTGGTACCCTTGCCTAAAGGTAGAAAAGTTGTTAGCTGCAAATGGGTATTTAAGAAAAAGATTGCTTTGGATGGCAGTGTAGAAAAGTACAAGGCAAGACTGGTTGCAAAGGGTTATTCCTAGGTAGAGGGAATTGATTATGGGGAAATATTTTCTCCTGTAGCAGAGCTGACATCTATCAGATTTCTTTTGTCACTTGTAGCAACATATGACTTAGAGGTAGAACAGATGGATGTGAAGACAACATTTCTTCATGGTGATCTTGAAGAAGAAATCTATATGTCCCAGTCTAAGCACTTTGTTGAGAAAGGTAAAGAAAAACTGGTATGCAAATTAAAGAAGTCTCTATATGGGTTAAAGCAGTCACCTAGAATGTGGTACCATAAATTTGATACTTTTGTATTATCTTTGGGATTTGTGAGATCAAAATCTGATCATTGTGTATATTATAAAGCTAAAAGTGATCAAGTATTAGTTATTGCTCTTTATGTGGATGATATGATGTTCATAGGAAATAGCAAGCTAATGATTTTTGATATTAAGTCTTAGTTGTTTGCTAAGTTCAAAATGAAGGATCTTGGTGCAGCAAGGTATATTCTAGGGATGGAGATAACTAGGGATAGGAAGAATAGAAATATTTGGCTTAGTTAGAGTAAGTATATAAGGACTGTTCTAGAGATATTTTGCATGAATGATTGCAAGAAGTTAGTTGTTCCAGTCTTGTAGGGAATGAAGCTATCTGTTGAGGACTATCCAAAATATCCTACTAAGATGGAGGACATGACCAGTGTACCCTATGCTAGTGCAGTAGGCAGTCTCATGTATGCAATGTTCTATACAAGGCTAAACATTTCCCAAGTAGTGGGAGTACTTAGTCAATTTATGGCTAATCCAGGAAGAACACATTGGGATGCTATAAAGAGAGTTTTCATATATTTGAAGGGCACTTCAAATTTTTCTTTGTGTTACCATGGGAACTTGGTTGAATCACAGAGGACTCTCAGTGTTCAAGGTTATATAGATTCTGATTGGGCAAGGGACATTGACATTAGGAGATCCACCAGTGGATACATTTTTATGATGAATGGTGGTGCAATGAGTTGGATGAGCAAGCGGCAGGTTGAAGTCACTTTGTCCACTATAGAGGCTGAATACATGACAACTACTCATGCTTGTAAAGAAGTTGTATGGTTGAAACGTTTGCGTTCTAACATTGGTTTTGATGTAGGGAAAATAATGTTTTTTTGTGATAGTCAGAGTGCAATTTGCTTGGCAAAGAACCCTACTTTCCATACCAGGATGAAACATATAGACATACAATACCACTTTGTATGAGATATGGTGGAGGATGGAAAGGTCAATTTGGAAAAGGTTGATACTCTAGAGAATGTTGCAGATTCATTGATGAAGCCAGTGAGCACAAACAAGTTTAGGTGGTGTGCCAGTTCAATGGGCCTTAGTGCCCATGATTTTTAGTAAGTTATGTTGTGCTCTAGAGGTGCCTATGTGATCTTCGTCAAGTGGGAGATTGTTGGAAATATGCCTCAATAATCATAGGTTGAAACCTCCATTAGAGCCAAGTCAGTGTGACATCTTTATTGTCTAGTTGACTAGTAGTTTGATTCATTCTGGTTTGAAGAGGTCACTATGACCTTGCATAAGTCTTGCTAAAAGGTTACACTTTGGAGCTATCACTGTGACAAGGAGTGTTTGTTATGATCTCTTAGCACTCGAGAGACCTCTAGCTGACAAGCCATTCAATTGTGTATCCATGAGACTCTTGGCGACCATGGTCTTCGGGATAGCTAAGGGTTCTCACTAAGAAGTCTTAGTGAAGTGTTAATGTCTTGCCGACAGGAAAATTGCTAATGTCTTCACCATAACATATAGATCCTGGTGTGAGGTCTTAGGAAATAGTGAAAGTCTTGCTGATGAGAACACACTTGGAATCATCGGGATAGCACTGAGGGTTCGCTAAGAACTCTTAGCAATTGATAAGTGTCTCACTGATAGTATGTTATACTCTTTGGCGTATCTTGTGGTCTATCGGTAAGAAGTCTTATTGATGAACAAATTTCTCACCAATGAAGATTCAAAGTTGGTCATCGAAGTAACACAGCAGCTCGGTGAGAAGTATTAGCAAGTGTTACATGTCTCACTGACAACATTTTTTGTTGGAGCCTTCGGTGTAGCATATGGAGTTCGCTATGATCTCTCGGCGAAGGGCATATGTCTTGGTGACTATCCTTTGGAGCTCGATATGACTTTTGTCTTTGGTATAATCTTTGGTGACTCACTAAGATCTCCTGGCAAAAGTGATAGGTCTGCATGATTACTTGGTGACTTGGTGTAACACATGAAGCTCGATAGAACGTCTTGGCGATATCAGTAACTTTTTGTGACATCGGTATGAAGGATATGCAGCATCGGCGAGACACTATTAGTGTCTCACTGAGATGCCAATGTAGTGTGAATTTTGTTGACCGTTTGACTATCCTATGTGGAGTCTCATGGACCAATAAGAGAATCCAAATCTGAACTGTTGGAAGATAATCGGTTGTGATAGTTCTGTGAGGAAGTTTGACAGATAGGGAACGCCATGGATATACTCAAAGATTGCAATTTGTGATCTAGTTGGATTATCAATTAGTTAGTTGGCTGAGTTGATAGGTTGTTGATCAGTGAATGTGTTCTAATTTGTAAAGGCTGTAACTTGAAAGTTTCTATTCGAAGAATGTTCATGGTGAATGCTATTGTATAATGACACTAGAAAGATAAGTCTGGAATTTGTATGTAATCTTCATTACTGTAATACAAAGTGATTTCTCTTGGTGTGGTGGGTTTTTCTCCTATAAGGGTTTTCCCACATATATCTAAAGTTCATGTGTGATTGTCAAATACTTTGTTTCTGTTATCTACTTCATAGTGCATTTTAGTTGGACTATAATTGTAAATTTTAAAGTGTATTTTCATTCTTTCCTGAGGTATTGATGTTAGGAGAATTGTTTTCCGCATCTAATTTTCCTTACAAGTATCCCAAAAGGGTGGAAAATGAGAATCATATTTGGATCCCATACCATATCAAAGGTATCCTCCTAACAACTTCAATAAGGCACCACAATACTATGAAAGGCTCCACAACAAAGCAAGGTGTGTTATGCTAGCCTTGAATTTAAAGTTTAAGCTTTGTAGGGATTAACAAGATGCATTATGCTAAACACCTATGAACAAGGAAAGGATCCATTGGAAAGAAAGGTGTGTTATTCTTGGTGGCCTTGAATTTATGGTTTCAAGCATCATAAGACTAACAAGCTACATTGTGCTAAGAACTTATGAACAACAATGCTAGTAAAATATTTTTTGATCAAATGGATTTCACTTAGCTTATGTAAGGTCTTCTTCTTAGGGAACACCATGCCTAATTTCTCCAAGAGAGGACAAGTCAAGAGTAAAATGTTTGCAAGTTAGGGAATGCAATGTGTCACATCATCACTAAGAGGAAAATTGTATGCTAAGAAATATTAAACTCTTGGAGGACATCAAACCCAATGACACCACCAAGAAAAGGACACATCACAAGAAAAATAAAATTGCACCATGAAACAAGATTTATGTTGAAAGATATCATTTATGTATGCCCCCACTTTAAAGTGGTTTCTAACACCATTGTTGTGATAAATTGAGTTAAAGTAGCCAATTTCCAATCCTAAGACAAGATATCTTCCTTAGAAAACCCTATGCCAAGTCATATGTTTCCAAATAAATCTGTCATGAAAAATGATTGAGGGGTTCTCCCTAAAATTACACTAGGGATCTATGGATTCAAGGTCAGTATATATTTGTTAAAAATTTGTTATAGAGCTCAAAAATGTCACCATTCCCCAAATATTGATATAAATACAAGAATGACACATAAAGATTTAAAAAAAATCCTTTTAGGCCAACATGGAAGAGACCTAAATGTCTTGATTCCTTGTGTCATCCCCAAAAGGAAAACACTAGACACGTGAAAAGATAAAATGTTTATGAAATAGATGAGAATGTAGAGACAAATAGAGGAATGTATAAAAATAGAGAGATACATCAAACATAATAGTATGAGGGATAACATTAGGCACATGCAATCACATAAAGAAACATGAAAAATAAAATAAAGGAAAATACTAGTAAGGCACATGTGATTCAACCTATAGTAGGTCGTTTGCATTACAATCGCGATTGGTATATACAAAAGGAGGACAACTAGCCAAAGGGACAATAAAAGTGCCATATGAGGACAAGGGTTCCTAACTCCTTTCCCCCACTAAGTGCTGGACAAAGATGATCCAAGATAAGTGATGAGAATAAGCTCATTACGATAAAGAGAATTATTTGCAATGAAGTAAAAAATTTAATAGTGAGGATGTAATGACCCTACAACTATTACATGGAAAGGAGTGAAATGCACGCTATTTTTATTGAACTAGTTGGTCATAGAAATCATCATCATTAGAATAAAAATCACTCAATATCAATTTTAATGCATGAAACTTGTCATTAATCCACCCAAGAGTTCTATGATATGCACAATAATTCATTTTTTTCTTGGGTATACCACTTCTACTAGGATGTGTCAATTTGATCAAACCTTTTTTAGGAGGTGCTCCATCTTTCATTCAGTTTCTGTTCAAGTATGTAAGAATGAATTTTTTTTAGTTTGTAAGGTTTTTGTTGCTTGCTTGATTCACCAATTTGTTGAGGTAGATGTTGAGGAGGATGGACTAAGATGATCATATCATCATTGTGAGCAATTGGCTGTTCCTTAGGAAGGAGGACACTTATGTTGGGAGGAGGATCTTAATATCCTAATCCTTTGGTTTACTCAATAGGAAATTTCTCTAAAGGTTTGTGAATTTCATGCACATTAGTTATGTCACATCCTTGATTAGTTTGAATCTTAAAGCCTTGGCCATAAGTCTCTTCAAAGTTGATAGGATTGTTTGTCATCTTATTAACATAATATGGATAGTTATGCACTTGAATAGAGGAGCTAGGTTCAATTGTTGTTAAAATTTTAGGCTTAATTTTTTACTCAATTTCAAGATGTAAAATACCAAACATCTCAAGTTGTGTTGGTTGTTTCATGGAAGGACAGAAGGGTGCATTATTCTCAAGCTTGTTAATGCAATTTTTTATGAACTCATGGATGCTAGCATCATCTTCTCCAATGATATCAACTTCATGAGGACACTCATTAGCAATTGGTTGAGCATGATTAGGTTCAATTGCATTAGGATCATTTCCAAAAACACAACTTGAAGCATCAACCAAGGAGAATAAAGACATCCACACATTTCTAAAACACTTGTCCATTTTCTGATTTTCACATTTAAAACAAGGTAATTTTCTAATTACACTGTGAAAAAAGATAAAAAATGATGTCTTGTAAATGCAATTTTGAAATGACACAATGCACTAAATTTACCAAATTAAGCTAGATATGATGAAACTAATTAAACATAAATTATATATAAATATATATATATATATATATATATAAGCAATAAAAAGATATGCAAAAATGGATATTTTAATGTCCAAAAAAATTAGATTATGACCTGATTAGGGACTCATTCACCCTAGGGAGAATGGGTCCTAGATGAGGGATTTGAAATAAATTTTTATAGTTTTTTGAGTGCTTTTTAGATTTAGGTTTGTTACAGAAAGTTTTAGTTTCAGCTTTCTATGAATTCAATTTGAAACACAGGTGAAAATTATGACAAAATGACAACCTAGAAAAGCTAGTTTGATCTGCAATTTTTGTTTCAATTTTCAAATGAAAGTTGATATGATGTATATGATATGCAAGATGACTAATTTTTTGGATTTAAAGAATGCAAAATATGCAATCCTAAAATCTTAAATGAAATGAAAAGACAAGACACCCTAAATGAGCCCAATTCAATGCAAAGAGATGCAAATGAATGGAAGATCTAAATCTAGGATGAAAGAGGACTCCAAATTCAAAAAATGAAATGATCAAAGGTTGGGTTCAAAAGGTAAAGTTCACCATAATGAAATATAGGAAAAAGGTGTGGGTAGGTGCACCAAAATGAAACAAGTATGATGCACCTATTTCTCTGAATTCATTCAAAATGTTTGCTACAAAGTGTCAATGAGGAACAAAAACAAAATATAACCAAAAAAATAGTCAAAAGGGAGATTTGGAAAGGTGAGAATGTTGTGTACCTATCACCAATTTTTTTTTTTTAGTCTTCATTGTTTACTCATTTTCACTATGGTGAATAGGTCTTGGCTAGGGTTCCTAAAAATTAGTTTCTAGGTTCTATTTTACTCAGTCTGCACTCCCAAATTCTATTCATTGATAGAAATACAAAAATAAAACTTGTAGATCATTTTCCATGATTTGAAAAAAATTTATTGTAACTTTGACAACTTTTATTGCAACTTTGACAACTTTGCAACTTTCTTCAATTTGTCTCTCAAATAGATCTTCAACCTAAAACCTACAATCACAAAATAAAGAGAGAAAAATGTTTTTTTGTTATGGAATGGGGGTTTACCTTGGTCAAACCCTATTTTTGTAATTAAACCTTGAAATGAAATAGAAAATCATGAAGGAATGATGAATTAATATATATATATATATATATATAATATCTCACCAAATTGTATTTGAAACCTTGGAGTACAAATATATAAACTAGCATGAAGTGGCCTCAATGAATGTAGATCTTGATCATAAAACTTGATTAGAGATAATTCCTTTGAATATGCCTTAATTGATCTTGAAGAGTACATCAACATCAACATATAAGCTCAAACAACAATGCATGATGCAATATACCTTTAACATGACCCTAGAATCTTGATTGTTGCAATATTCTTCTCCAAATCTACCCTTGAATGCCTTGAAAATTCTCTTGAATGCTCTTGATAATGCTCTTGAAATTTTCTAGGATGAACTTAGTGAGATGACTTTATATTTATACCTATCTTAAGATTAATTGCTAGAATTTAAATATCGCAAACGGACATTGAATTATAGATTTGAAATCATTAAAATACCACCAAAACATATTTCAAAGAGGGGTACTAGGTCTAATTGAGGACCCATTTTCCATGTGACAAATGGATCCTAGGCCACTTACCTAGGACATACATCAGACAAGGTGGAATGTTATGAAAAAATAGGGTTGTAGGACTAAGTGAGGACCCATTTTCCCTATGGTGAATGGGTCCTAGGTCACTTACCTAGGACACCCATCATCCAAAGTTAAGTAATATGTGATGAAATTTATGAATTTCAAGTTTTATCCCTCAAAATTTGCAATTAATTAGGCTTGAATTTGAATTAAAGGGGCCAATTAAGGAAAACTAACCTCAATCAGTTAATAAACACCTAAATTAGTATGAAAGTGTAAAGTTACACCTTACAACATGCTAAATAAGGTACAATTAAGTCCATTTTATTTTGAAGGGACCTAAACTTAATTTGAATGTGTAAAACACATTACAACACTAAATTAAGGCATCATTAGGCTCATTTTATTATTAATTATTCCCAAATTAAGTGTGAAAAAAGGATAATTTTTCCTAAACTATAGTGCAGAAGGTGTTCATCGAAAACCTACAAAGACCTTGGCAGGATGAGTTTTCCTTCATGAAGTATCCTTTTTGTGCATATCATGTGTATGACATTATTGGAATATCAACAGATAGTCATTCAGTTCAGGGGATCTTCCTCGTGCTCCCATCAAGAGGGAAGGTCTATTGTGTCAATTTATATCAAAGGAAAATCTATTACAAATGTATTCATCATGTCTATTGCCAAGGGCCTCAAGTTCAACAAACAATTCACAAATTTGTTTGAATCTTATTCTTCTATTTTGAAGAAATTGTTAAAGGATAAGGTTATAACCTTTGAAAATCCTCAACCTCTTAGAGAATCTTATCATGACTTCTATGATGGAATTTTTTTTGACAATAACATCGTGTCCATGGGCATGATACTGTACGTTGCATGCACTTGCATCATGAGATATAGGATTGCATCAATAATGGTACTATTCACCTTGATGGTAAAAGGTAGAATACAGACAAGACTATGGCTAAGGAAAAAAGTGAATTATAGATTATACAGACCCATTTTTGTCTACCAATTTGATCATTGAACCTTCTAATGCTTCCCCCAAGACCTTAGAGTATGTAAATATGGTTTCATTTACTCACATTCCTCCCCATCAACCTACAACTAGCTCACTAGATATAACTTTAACATCATAAGATTTTCCCATGAATAAGAAGCCCTCTCCTCTATATGTTCCCATTCACATCAATAGAAGCATTATGATAAGAGTCCTTGTGAATCTCGTGAGTCATGTAAACATTATTATGGGGGAGATTGTTTTGCTAAAATCTCTACAAAGGGAGAAGTATGAAAAAATGAAAACCATAGTATGTACCCATAATGGTCTCTCTATTTCTCTTTATGGTTCTATAAATATTTCTTTCCTAGTGGAACCTAGGGCTTTGAAAGCTACCTTTGATGCCATTCTAGAATTTTACTTGTTCAAAGTGAATCTAGGCATCCCATGGTTGGTTTCCATGAACTTCCTAAGTTACAATATGGGCTCTAGAAAATTTCTCTCTTGATTTCCTAAAATAGTCAAGCATGTTAAAGGATAGCAAGAACCTAATTCTTCTTCCTTGTATCCTCTAAACTCTAAAATCTCTCAAAAAAATTCTATTAGTTTGGAGTAGATCAGGGCAGCCTATTATTCTAGACCCTCCCATCACCTAGGGTCTTGAGTAGTCAGCCCCTCCTCTACACTTGCTTGCAAAATTAAAGTAAGAAAATGAAAAATTGAAATTTTTTTTGAAGAAGGTAAAGAATTTGAAATCAAACTCAAATAGGTAGAATGCATGATCTTTGTTTTGAAAATAAGGGTTAAAGAAGTTAATAGGACTGAATATTGCTTGAATTTCAAGCTCAATGACAAAACTAATAGATGTTTAAAGCTTGAGGAGGAGGTTATAACTCTCAGGAATTCCCTAAAAAGAGAAAAGGGACAAATTGATAAAGGAGAGAAGTCCAATATTTAGGATAGTGTTGGTTGTTTCTTAAGAACCAAGATGATATTCAAATAATCCTATGGAATTACCATTTCCAATTCTTAGCAACTTGAAGGGATTGGCCAAAGAATGAGTGAAAGCAACAATGCTTTCCTCCTGTACTATGGGCTCTGCAAAACCCAAGAGGGTGATCCCATAATGTATCTAAAGACTTATGCACTTAATGACGATATACATTATAAATAATTGATGCATTTTCATAACCATAGCTCAATAAATGAAAAATTTCAAGAATTTGGTGGATCCTTTACACATTCAACATTTAGAGAAAATAATGATAAATTCAAAATGAAAATAATAACAACTATAATTCAATAGAAAGTTTTATTATGAATTTATATTTGTTGATAAATTACCAAGAATCACATCAAAAATACAAAACCCAAACCAATGCCTTACCCCAGGAAACAGATTCAACCTCAATACAAGAATAAATGGATAACATATTAACACTTTGCATTATAAATCTTCTACAATATTACATTATAGTATCATATCATTGTATCTTGAACCAAAACTTCTTATCAAATCCTAATACTCAAATTACATGAACCTATAGCTTCATCCAATCAATTTAATTAATTCTTTGAATTAAGAAAAAAAAATAAAGATCATACATCATTGGAACAAAATGATGATTAACAAAACAACCATTGATCAGTTTATTAATAACTCAAGTAATAAATACACCAAGACATAAATGGTTTTGAATTTGCACCATCTTTTATATTCAAAATGCTAGTATCGTTATAGAAAATTACATTTGCATATCAACTAGACTCAAAACATTAGAGAAAACTCTAAAATTTTCTTTGTATTTTCAAATACAAAATTTCTCTATGATCAATCAACAACCTATGCATCTAGCCATGAATTCCTTCTTATATAAATGAAGGAGAAAACAATCCTTAGGCTATAATGTACACATGTCATAACCTTATTTGATTGATACAAAATATTCCCCAATGCGGTTACATTTGCAATTCAAGGAGGGAAAATATCATGTGTGAAGAAAACCCTTTACATTTGTCAATGAAGATTTGTCCCGCCTTCCAAAAGGCATCATTTAGTCATTGTAGTACTTTATCGACACTCTCCCAAAATTCTTTCCATGTACTCCAATCCTTAAGGAAGAAAAAAATAAAATAGAGAAAGGAAAGAAGACAAAGTACCTCCATGTTTTAATTCTTTCCATCAATTTCAAACTGGGGATAAAACAATATTTTAACTTTATTGTATCAAAGGCTTAATCTGTATTAGTTCTAGGCCATGTATTGCATTCTCCCCACTGCAATTCCCATTGTTGTAGACTTATAATAAAAAATATAGTCACCATTCCATCACAACAGTAGTCTAATCCTCTAGGATATCAAGGTATTTTTATTTCCAAGGATGAAACTCCTCAAAAGGTGAATTGAATCTAATAAAATTGTTAGTTTTTGCTCTATATGGAGCATATTTGGTCACAACCTAGTTTGTATCCTTTTCAAACTCTTCAATAAAAATCCCTACTTGTGCAAGCATGTCCATACTACTCCTCAACATCTGCACATCAACAATTTCACAAATTTTGGCTGCTTGAGTAGTAATCACCTAATTTTCTTGATCTTTCCATTCTTTTAGGGGCTTAATTTCACCATTTTCATTCAATATGTTAGGGAGCAAACTAGTATTCAACTCATCAAAATTCTTAACCAATTCTCTAATTTTAGCCTCCAATGGCTTAATTGTTTCTTGGAATTCCTGGATTCCACAAAAAAGATTAAGAGTGGGTTGAATATTTATTGGCTTATTTATATCATGCTTTGATCCAACATTCATAACCCTAAGAACCTGATATCTAGGGATCCATTTCTCCATGAGGGGGATAGCCACTTCCTTATCTCTTTCAAAGTTTCTTATAGCATCAAACATGGAAGAGTAGTTAGAATGGATGCTAATCAATCTCTTGTCAATTCCTTCATTTAGATGCTACAACACTGTTGTCACAATATTTAGATTGATGGTAAGGATCAATCTACGCTATTGCTTGCATCTTTCCTCATATATTTTTAACTTCTCAACTAATTATTCTCTTCCAACCTCCTCGGTCTAATGTGCACCTAAAGTATTCAATCCTTCAACTAATATAGGTGCATTTCCCATATTGTATGGCACAATTGCTAATGAAGTATCTATGGGAAGAATGGGGAAAGATGGAACCTATTCTTGAGGTGAAGAAGGAGAAGCAGAGTCTATTTACATTGGCACATTTTTCTACATATTTTGTATCTTCTCTTTCAATAGTGCCATTTTAATTTGCAACTCCAAAATCTTTTATTGACCCTTGTTGTTTTCAATTAGTAAGTCATTATATATTTTCCTAAACTCTACCATTTCCTTTATAAATTGGGCAACATTTACAGACATGATGGCTACTTCAATTGTAGAGTTATTTAATACCCTCTTGATAATCAACCCTCCCCTATAATCTACAGATGGTTTTACAAATTTTTTCTTCTTTGTATTTGGGGCTAGGGCCCAAATTACTAGAGTGGCCCCTTGCTTAGTGAAGGCACACCCCTAGAATGCAATTGTTTCTTCCTCTTTTGAATTTTATAAGGGCCTTTCATATCTTCTTACTATATCAAAAGCTATGGCAGAGGAAAGGTCTCACTTTGGTAGCAAGAGGAGACCACTTTTTCTTAATAATTCTCTACCTTCCTATTATATAATGTTTTGAAAATTATCTTTCATTTATTACATAACTTGAACTTGTATAACCTTATTAGGTAGTTGGGGGATCCATATTCTCTTCTTGGAAATATCATTAACATGTTCATCTATTTTTTCTCTCCATGCAAATTCCATGAAAGTAGATGAATTAATGAATGAGTCATCATTCATAAACTATTTACAAGCCTCTTCCTTGACATTATTTGTGTTATTCATGCTAGTTAGATCCACCTTTCTTAGTGAAAGGCCCATCTTTTGTGGTACCATCTCCCTAGGGGGAGAAGGCATACCTTGCTACATCTCTTCCTTAGTAACAACTATTTCATCCTTGAAATCCTCAACATGGTCCACCAAACCACTTAATTCTACCTTTTCTTTATTTGGAGGTGGTTTTCTTGGTGGTGATGATTGTCTTGGTGATGAATCCAATTCAATAATCTTAGGACTGGTAGGCCTTGGGGGAGATGATGGTGGAATTTCCTATGCATTCAAAGGAATTCTTGCCTCCTTTTGTTGCGAAGAGGTGGTCACTATTTTCTTTTCCTTTTCCTTATCCCTTCTCCTTGTAAATACCATTATTATTTTTAGGGGCTGGTAGGTGGGTCTTTCTTCCATCACAAGGGCTTTCCCCATGCCTTGATCCTCTCCTAATACGACTTTCCCCTTGTCGTCTCCTAATCTACCCACAACTTGTTAAAAATTTTGAAATACATACTTAACCCTTTGGATTTCATCATTTATATTCCCAAGAGCCAAAAATTATAGATCCTTTAACTAAATTTCCTTTTTTCTAACTTGTTGAATGCAATCCATTTCATCTTCCTATCATCTTGTTGTTGGAAATCAAATTTTTTTTTTATGACATACTCAAGGAAATATAAATTATGGATGAATCTAGAGCTTTTGATCCTAGCTTTAATTCTTGCCATGAAACCCTCAAGGTCATGATTTCTAGCTTTGACCCTTTTCATCCCAAATGGTTTAAGTACATCAACAATTTTCCCCCATCCTCCATCCTTCATGAAAAAGTCAAAGAAAATGGTGTACATAGGGAAAAAGGTTCCCTTCCTCTAATATTTCAAGTAGTTATCCTCTACATCTCCTACCTGCGACAACCTCTAGAAAACCAACTCTTAGTGGCACATCTCTTGATAGTATGTGGGATGCAACACTTATGCCATACACCCTCAAAATTGTGTAGCTTGGGTAGGGAATAATGCCTCCCCAGTTGTACTCAATATTCAAATTAGGCCTCTTGTCTTTAGGCCACAAGAAGCAATGCAATGTTGTAGGGAATATTCAAAATCAAATCCATCCTCAATATGGATGAAAATAATTTATCCAATACCACAAAACTAGATTGGTTGTCATTCCTATTCAAAAGTCTAGTCCAACATTGAACAAGAAAGTCCATATCACTCTCCTTTCTAACTAATCTCATGTCCTTGCCAAAGAAACTAGATCCTTTGTAGAGAAAAAAATGTATGAATAAAGATTACCAGTAGAATCTCACCCCATTATCACCATTATTTAGTACAACTAGGAGATCATATATACATTCAGAAAATTATGATCCAAAGTCATAAAGTGTATTGCAAGTGGGATGCTAGATATGGGAAGGCATGTATAATTTAGACATTGAAATGCTTGTAGCTAGGTCAAACCCTAAGATCTAGGATAAAGAGTATAAATTCCTTTGGAAGTATGTCACAAATTAATCTATATGAAAAGGCTCCTTATCAGATGAGCCTAAGATGATTTTTCCTTGTCCTTTCATAGATGCCAAAAAGTGTTGCAAGACTAGGATCTTAAAGGTGTTCCTGACTTTCACATACTCAACTCTAAGTTATTTCTAATAAACCTTAACCATATCTTCACTCCACTTGGTTAGATTGAATACCTCCATTATTCCATCCCTAGTGACCTTAACCACTTCTAAGCTATCATAGGTCCTTACAACCCTAGAGATTGGGTCATAATTTGCTGCCACTAATCTTAGGAAGTCAACATCCAAGTATACATTTGGCACAACCAATTTACCCATGTCTAATCTCCAAGGATTACCAATAGGTATACCATAGTTTTTGTTACCAAACTAGTAGTTGAATTGTGCCCATCTAGTGTAGGGTACTGTGGCATCTTTGATAGTGCATTTTTAAATCAATGATACTATCTACAATTTGAGTACCTTAGAACAATAGATGACCCTTGGTCTTATCAAATGTGGAAGGTTTTAATTGGTTAGAAAGGTCTTGGGACAAGGGCCTTTTCTTGAGGTTTGGGCTCTTTGTGGTGCCAAGGTAACAAGGTTCCCTACAAACTAGGGTTATACTTAGCAGAGGAAAATAGAATCTTGTGACTAGAGCACACATTTGGAACAAATAAACAATATAATTTGACAAAATATTCATTCAATATTGAACATAAAACCTTAAAAAAAATGAAAACAAACCAGAAATTCCAATGAAAAAATGATAGAATGAAAAATGTCAACAAATTTGCAAGAAATTGATATGTATGGTGTTAGTTTTACTTACTGTTTTGTGGATGCTTGAAAAACCCTAATTTCTTGACATCAAACAAGCTTGAATGAGTAACAAGGAATCCTTAGTCACAAAAAATACTTTAATGAATTGCAATTATGCTTTAAAACAAGTTTTATAGCATTAAAGAAAACCAATTTGGTAGTTTGGCATCATATCCACCATTACAGTTTTCTCACATGAACAAAAATGATTAACTTGACCTCAATCTCAAACTTTGAATTTTAGCAGTTGATCCTATAGTGAGGTGGCTTGATGAACGAAATAGATTAAGTCAAGCAAGTTTGAAAACTTGAAAATGGATGACCATTACCACTGTCAAATCAAATTAGAACATGTGGACTCATTTCCAAGTCATCTAGTAGGCTCCACCATTTCTAAGGGCCTTGAAGATATCCACATGTTAGTATCTTGATTTATTGTTAGGTTTAACCCACATGCATCTTATGGTAGTAGGGAAGTAGGGAATTTCCAAGATTGAATTTGGCACCTTCAATTTGCATGCATTTTATATTTCAAACCATCCACTCTCATTCATATCCTTTGGATTTGTCAAATGTCCAGGAATATAAAATCTTGTCCTTCAACTAACCATGTGCTCAAAAGAACTCTTAAGTAGCCTGGAGTTAACATTCCTTAATACTTATGTCAAAATATTTCCAAAATATTTCATGCCTCTCAATAGTTCCTTGATGGCTCATATCTACCACGTGGCACCTCCCTGCTTCCCCTCTATGAGGTTAGAGATATTTATGGGTTCCTTGTGGGCTAGCAGGGAAGAACTAGGATTAACTGATCTAATGTTAGGATCTAGGATTGTTGCATGTGAATAATAACTCTTACAATGATTAAACTAATGATCTTGAAACCATAATTAAAATTCTTAAATGACATAACCAAATTAAAGTGAAATAATTGATAGAAAAGAGAAAAGAGGGAGAAGACAAAACAAAAGTTGATAACAAAGTTCACCAAGATGGCTACATCTTTGGGTCCCTCTCCAACATAGTGACCAATCCTTGATTATGCTCTAGAAACAATTACAAGGCTTCAATTGATACAAGTCTCCTCACAACTCTTGGACGATAATGAATTACAAATGTCCTCTTACACAAGTACAACAAGCTTTACTGCAAGCTCCAATGCACAAATATGACAATTCACCATCAAATTCCTAACTTCAATTCCCTCATCTCCTAGGAAGTCTCTCTCACCACTGTTCACAAAGTATAAACTAAATTCTAAATGAATACACTTGCACTCTCACGCCCTTTTAATACAATAAAATTTCCCCTTATGGCTAAAACCATAAAATTTGTAATTTCCCCTCTTAAAACCCGATTAAAAACCATTTTAATTTGTTTTTTAAGGTCCTTATCATTTTTCATTCATGGGCTATATTGGTTTGGGTATTTTTTCGTATTCATTAGATTATTTTGTCTTTTGTTTAATAACCATTAAAGGTTATTTTAGTTATAAATTTAGGCTTATTCATTATTGTTTTAAAGGGCTTAATTTTTTTAATTTTTAGGAGATTTGGTTTTAATCCATTTCCATTAAATCCCACCAAATCCACTTGGGATCCCAAAAAATCTGATCCCACCAGATGGATTTTGTGAAATAAAATAAACCTCCACCATTTTATTTCTCAAAAATAAAACATGATGTAGTGGCGGTATGTGAATTTAGTGAGGGGGATCCACATTTTTTCCACATCACTTGCACTTGCCATGTGATCACCCAATCAACTTCCACATCAACATATAGTCAACCTTCAACTTTGATTGGCCATATCTTCATCGTACAAAATTTTTTTTCTATGAAAGGAATAGCGGTTGGATCATGGCAACTAGCTCTTCAGCTTGACACCAATTCAACCGATTCTGACTCAATCAAATATTTTTCCTTTCTGACTAGCCATAACTCAAATGTATGAACTCCCTTTTCACCCATTTAAGTTGTGTTCAGTCCAGTTTCCTGAGCTCTTTAGGATCATGTTGAAATATGGAGCATTGGAGACACTTCATTTTTTAGTTACAAGTATCCCCCTAGATCAATCCTCCCCATTGGAGAAATTTTGGACCTCCAAAAGTTTTGTTTATTGAGAAATTAAGTGAGAGCAAGGCCCCCCCACTTATCCTATATCCTCTATCCATCTAAACACCTAGTTCATCACCACCATCAAGACTGCAATAATGTTGTTAAACATATGCATCATTCCATCACTTCTATATGCATCTACATCAACTATTATAGTCATTAACCAATAAGCATTAACTAATATCAAGTTGAATAACAATGCAGATACAAAAGAAAATGAAGCAACAACATGTCTATCTTTCACAACAGGAACATTTTGACCCAAGGGAACATCAATGCTTTCATTTATCGCTTCCTCATGTTGTGTTGTTGGTGTATCCTGCAACATCTTATTAGCCTTGAATACCTCAAGTTCATGTGTAGAATCAACTACCTTGACAGACATAAGACATAAGTCCTTACTTGCATTAACCACCCTTTTCAACTGCCCTATGTTTTCAAAAGATCTACCAGTCTTGATCCTATGAGAATGTACAATATACCTAATGCCATCTTTAAACAAATTATAATTATTAAGTTCCCTATAGAAAATAGTTTTCTATCATACAAATACGGGCTTCCCAACACTATCCCACAAACATCCAATGGAGCCATATGAAACTACAACTTATCAACATACTTACTTGTGATTGCAATCTTAAAGTACATTTTCTTATTACTTGTAATTCATTATTTTTCAAACCCATCCTAGTGGATAAGATCTCTAATGTAGTGTAGTTTTTAATCCAAAATTCCTTACAACATCATCTGATATTAGGTTAATTTGAGAACCAATATCTATGAGAGTATCAATTTTAGTGTTCCTAGCAACCACCCTTATGTGAAATAGATCATTTCTTTTCTTATCTTCAGGAACATCATAGAATTGAGAAGAAGAGGCACAACTAGCAACAGAAACATTGGTAGTAAAATTCTTACCTTTCAATCCCATTGTTGTTATCTTAGTTTCATCTTCAGACTCTAAACCAAGATCCATAACAACATTTGTGGTCTCCTTCTTTCCTTTTTGTTTACGAGCCCATTTTCACTTCAATTCTGGATGCAACTTCCAACAGTGATCTACATCATGACCTTCCCTACCACAATGAGAGCATGTGATCTTATCATCCTTCTTCTTAATGGTAGTTGTCTTCTTCCCCTTTCCTATCTCTTTAGACTTACCTTCATGCCTAGATTTCTTCTTGTTAGGATTCTCCATAAAAGTACCCTTACCTCTTGACTCTAAGTGTGTGGCCTGAACACATACTTCATCTAGATTACTAGGATGTAAGACCAAAATAGAATGTCGTAGATAAGAGTGAAGACCACCTATGAAATTAAGCAATGTATCTTGGGTTTAAAATGGAACATTCAATGCAATAGCCCTCTTTCTGAACTCATGGGTGTACTCCTAGAAATTTTTACCTTTCCCTTTCCTAAACATTTTCCAGTCCATCATTAACTATTGTATATGGCCTAGGGGATAAATTTTCTTCTTAGGAGCATTAACAAATTCTTCCCAAGTTAAACTAACTCCACCATGTTGTGAATTTTTTTCCCGAGTTCTACTCTCCCACCAAGTGAGATATGTTCCTCCCAACCGAAGAATAGCTAACTAGATCCTAGAAGCATCATCAAAGAGATTTTGGACTCTAAAATAAAATTCTACTTGTTGAACCTAGTCATCTAATTTCTTAGCATTGAATTCCCCACAATACTTAGGTAGATCAAATTTTACATCCAGTTTAATTTTAGGCTTATGTGCACCCTTGAAAGGATTAAAAGAAGAAGTATAATCAGTAGAAGAAGAAGGAGAAGACAGAGAAGAAGGAGAAGATGGAGAAGAATGAGTTTCTTGAGGCTCATCATCACCTCCTAGTATTTTCCCTTTGTCCTTCCGATCTTCATGCTTCCCTTGCTTCAAAGAATCTCATTTTCCATGCTTATTTCTTTACTACTTTTCCTTTCATGAAAAAGAACTTCTACCATCGCCTTCATTTCAAGAAAAGCTTTTTGAAAGCTCTTCTCATCAAGTTTTGGACTCTGTCCAACTTTTGATCCTTCCATCTTTGGAAAAGTTCTTCATTTACTAATTTTAGGATTGTATATTGTAAGTGTACCTTCACCTTGTTGGCTCCTAGATTACATTTTCATTCACCTCTGCAAACACTAGTGATAACAAAGATCTAATACCACTTGACATGATGTTAGGATACAAGACTATTGGATGTGAATAATAACTCTTACAATGATTAAATTGAAGATCTTGAAACCATAATTAAAATGCTTAAATGACATAACCAAATTAAAGTGAAGTAATTGATAGAAGAGAGAAAAGAGGGAGAAGACAAAACAAAAGTTGATAACAGAGTTTGCCAAGATGGCTACATCTTCGGGTCCCTCTCCAATAAAGTGATCGATCCTTGATTATGCTCCAAAATAAATTACAAGGCTTCAATTGATACAAGTCTCTTCACAGCTCTCAGATTATAATGAATTACAAATGTCCTCTTACACAAGTACAACAAGCTTGAATGCAAGCTCCAAATGCATAAAGACGATAATTCACTATCAAAGTCCTAACTTCAATTCCCTCATCTCCTAGGAATTCTCTCTCACCATTCATCACAAAGCATAAATTGAATTTTGAATGAATACACTTGCACTCTTACCCCCTTTTTATACATGAAAATTTCCCCTTATGGATAAAACCATAAAATTTGTAATTTTCCCCTCTTAAAACCAATTTCCATTATTTTACAAATAAAATGATAAAAATTCCCATTAAGAACCATTTAAAAATATTTTTTAAGCCCTTATCATTTTTCATTCATTGGCTATATTGGTTTGGGTGTTTTTTTTTATTCATTAGATTATTTTGTCTTTTGTTTAGTAACCATTAAAGGTTATTTTAGTTATAAATTTTGGGCTTATTCATTATTGTTTTAAAGGGGTTAATTTTTTTAATTTTTAGGAGATTTGGTTTTAATCCGTTACATTTAAATCCCACCAAATCCACTTAAGATCCCACAAAATCCGATCCCATCAAATCCACTTGGGATCCCACACAATCTAATCCCACCAAATGGATTTTGTCAAATAAAATAAACCTCCACCATTTTATTTCTCAAAAATAAAGCATGATGTAGTGGTGGTATGTGAATTTAGTGAGGGGGATCCATATTTTTTACACATCTCCTGCACTTGCTACCTCATCACCCAGTCAACTACCACATCAACATTCAGTCAACCTTTAACTTTGATGAGCCATATATTCATCGTACGAGCTCTATTTTCTATGAAATGAGTAGCATTGGGATCATGGAAATGAGATCTTCCACTTGATGCCAATTTCAACTGATTCTGAGTTAATTAATTTTTTTCCTTTTTTATAGGCCATTGTACCCTATTTTGAAAAAACTTTGGTTGGCCATAACTCAGATGTATGAACTCCCTTTTCACCTATTCAAGTTGTGTTGAGCCCAATTTCCTGAGCTATTTAGGATGACACCAAAATATGGAGCATTGGAGAAACTTCAATTTTTAGTTACAAGTGTCCCCTTGGATCAGTCTTTCCCACTGATAAATTAAGTGAGGGCATGGCCTTCCCACTTGTCCTATATCCTCTGTCCATCTAAACACTAGGCTCATGACCATAATCAGGACTACAATAGTGTTGTTAAACATATGCATCATTCCATCACTACCATAAGCATCTACATCAATTGTTACAACCATTAACCAGTAACCACTGACTAATATCAAGATGAATAACAATGCAAATACAAAAGCAAATGAAGCAACAAATATTTTTCTTTCACAACAAGAACATTTTTACCCAAGGGAACACAAATGTTTTCATTTACCACTTCCTCATGTCGTGTTGTCAGTGTATCCTGCAACATCTAATTATCCTTGATTACCTCAAGTTCATGTCTAGAATCACCTGATTTGACAAACATAAGATATAAGTCTTTACTTGCATTAACCACCCATTTCAATTTCCTCATGTTTGCAAAAGATCTAACAGTCTTGATCCTGTGAGAATGTACAATATAATAATGATTAAGTTCCCTATAGAAAATAGCTTTTCTATCATACAAATACAAGCTTCCCAACACTATCCCACAAACATCTAGTGGAACCATATCAAATTGCACCTTATCAACATACTTGTGATTCTAAATCTTAAAGTAAATTGCCTTGTTACTTGAAACTCATTGTTTTTTCAAACCCATCCTAGTGGATAAGGTCTCTGATGTAGTGTAGTTTTCAATTCCAAATTCCTTACAACATCTTCTGAGATTAGGTTAATTTGAGATCCATTATCTATGAGAGTATCAATTTTAACATGTTTAGCAACCACCCTTATGTGAAATAGATCACTTCTTTTTTATCTTTAGTAACATCATAGACATGAAAAGAAGAGCCACAACTAGCAACAAAAACATTGGTAGTAAAATTATTACCTTTCAATCCCATTATTGTTATCTTAGTTTCATTTTTAGACTCTAAACCAAGATCCATAACAAAATTTGTGGTCTCCTTCTTTCCTTTCTATTTACAATCCCATTTAGGCTTCAATTCTTGATATAAGTCCCAGTAGTGATCTATATCATGACCTTCCCTATCATAGTGAGAGCATGTGATCTTCTCATCCTTCTTAATGGTAGCTATCTTCTTCCCCTTTCCTATATCTTTAGACTTACCTTCAAGCTTAGATTTCTTCTTGTCAGGCTTCTCCATAAAAGTACCCTTACCTCTTGACTCTAAGTGTGTGGCCTGAACACATACTTTACCCATATTACTAGGATGCAAGACCAAAATAGAATGTCGTAGCTAAAAGTGAAGACCACCTATGAACTTAAGCAATGTATCTTGGGTGTAAAGTGGAACATTCAATGCAATAGCCCTCTTCTTGAACTCATGGTTGTACTCCTAGATAGTTTGACCTTTCCCTTGCCTAAAATTTTCCCATTCCATCATTAACTATTGTATATGGCCTAGGGGATAAAATTTCTTCTTAGGAGCATTAACAAATTTTTCCCAAGTTAAATCTACCATGTTGTGAATTTTTTTCCTGAGTTCTACTCTCCCACCAGGTGAGAGTTGTTCCTCCCAACTGAAGGGTAGCAAACTAGATCCTAGAAGCATCATCAAAGACATTTTGGACTCTACATTAGACTTATACTTGTTGAACCCAGTCATCTAATTTCTCAACATTCAATTCCCCACAATACTTAGGTAGATAAAATTTTACATCCAATTTAATTTTAGGCTTATGTGCATCCTTGAAAGGATTAAAAGAAGAAGTAGAATCAGTAGAAGATGAAGGAGAAGATGGAGAAGAAGGAATTTCTAGAGGCTCATGATCACCTCCTAGTCTTTTCCCTTTGTCCTTCCAATCTTCATGCTTCTCTTGCTTCAAAGAATCTCCTTTTCCACACTTCATCCATTCTCGCTTTTCTTGCCTTTCCTAAAAAATAACTTCTACCATCACCTTCATTTCAAGAAAAGTGTTCTGAAAGCTTTCCTCATCAAGCTCTGGACTCTATCCAACTTCTAATCCTTCCATCTTTGGAAAAGCTCTTTGTTTACCAATTTTAGGGTTGCATTATGTAATCATGCCTTGACCTCGCTGGTTCCTAGATCACATTATCATTCACCTCTATAAACACTAGTCAAAACAAATATATAATACCATTTGATCTAATGTTAGGATCTAGGACTGTTGCGCGTGAATAATAACTCTTACAATGATTAAACTAAAGATCTTGAAACCATAATTAAAATGCTTAAATGACATAACCAAATTAAATTGAAGAAATTGATAGAAGAGAGAAAAGAGGGAGAAGAAAAAACACAAGTTGTTAATGGAGTTCGCCAAGATGGATACATCTCTGGGTCCCTCTCCAATAGAGCAATCAATCCTTGATTACAAGGCTTCAATTGATACAAAAAAATTACAAGGCTTCAATTGATACGAGTCTCCTCATAGCTCTAGGATGATAATGAATTACAAAATTCCTCTTACACAAGTACAAAAAGCTTGACTGCAAGCTCCAAATGCACAAAGACGACAATTCACTATCAAAGTCCTAACTTCAATTCCTTCATCTCCTAGGAATTCTCTCTCACCATTCTTCACAAAGCATAAACTGAATTCTAAATTAATACACTTGCACTCTCACCCCCATTTTATATAATAAATTTTCCCCTTATGGCTAAAACCATAAAATTTGTAATTTTCCCCTCTTAAAACCAATTTCCCTTAATTTACAAATAAAATGATAACAATCCCCATTAAAAACTATTTTAATTTGTTTTTTAAGCCCTTATCATTTTTCATTCACGGGCTATATTGGTTTAGGTGTTCGTTTTTATTCATTAGATTATTTTTCCTTTTGTTTAATAACCATTCAAAGTTATTTTAGTTATAAATTTAGGTTTATTCATTATTGTTTTTAAGGGGTTAATTTTTTTAATTTTTAGGAGATTTTGTTTTAATTATTTGCCTTTAAATCCCACCAAATCTGCTTGGGATCCCATAAAATCCACTTGGCATCCCAAAAAATCTGATCCCACCAAATGGATTTTGTGAAATAAAATAAACCTTCACCACTTTATTTCTCAAAAATAAAGCATGATGTAGTGGTGATATGTAAATTTACTGAGGTAGATCCACATTTTTTCCACATCACTTGCACTTGCCATATCATCATGCAGTCAACAACCACGTCAACATCTAGTCAACCTTCAACTTTGACTAGTCATATCTTCATTGTATGAGCTCCATTTTATATGAAATGAGTAGCATTGGGATCATGGCAACAAGCTCTTCAACTTGATAATTTCAATTGATTCTAAGTTGGTTAAATTTTTCACCTTTCTGACTGGCCCTTATACTCTATTTTGACCAATCTTTGACTAGCCATAACTTGGACATATGAACTCCTTTTTCTCCCATTCAAGTTGCATTGAATCCAGTTTCTTGAGCTCTTCAAGATGACATTGAAATATGGAGCATTGGAGAAACTTCAATTTTTTAGTTATAAGTATCCCCCTAGATCATTAACCCATGATGTCTCATCACAACCATCTATCTGTCAAAGCCTAGTGCTCAATGCTTTGCAAGATGATAGTCCTCGCCTAGAAAAGGACATGTGTCACCTACCTACCAACTCATAAGAATATTTTAATGAATATCAAAACATAATGGGGGAGTGAGGAATGGTCAGGATTGAATCACATAGATTTAACTGCTCGTATTGAAAGTTGAAATCTCCACATGCACAATGTTAGCAACTTAAAAGGGGATTCAACCAGGGTCAAGACTTTAGACTGAAAATAAAATATTAAACCCCCTTAACTTTGATGTATAATTATTCCCTATCGACTGAAATACCAAAAAGACTAGGTAACTGGGCTGATAAAATGGATGAGCTCAATGACATAAGTTTAGACTAACACAATCAGGAATGGGTGACAAAAAGCCACTTGAAATTATAAGTAAAGGACAAATTTATGTGAGTAAATGCAAGATAAACCCAAAACCCTACTCAATGAACTAGAACAAGGCCAATGAGGCATCCAAACATAGTTTCAAATCAATGGAACATAATTTTTTTGAGAGTTTCATCAGTGGCTCGAGTTGGGGATGCATGTTTCACAATAGGGATGATGAGATCTCAAATGTATCCTAGAAGAAAAAACTAATACTTAGAACAAAAAGAAAGGAAACTATAAGATGCGATTTTGAGAGTTCCTAGCCTAGAAAAAGTGACAACCAACACTTCTAGACTATTAACCACATCCAACAAGAGAATACAAACAATGAGCAATGAAAATGAAATACATTCAAAAGTAAACACTCCCCATTATAGTTGTTTCACTTCTTTTATTTCTCCTATTTCTCCTTATGCCAATATTGCCCTCAGATTTTGAAGTAGACTTGTGCAAATACCTACAAATAGTAAGTAGAAAGTTGGAGATAAAATACTATTAAGTTGAAAATGGGAGAGGAAGGTTTCTTTTATAGACAACCATTTGAATGGACGGTCCAAATTAATCTTCTAGAAATATTCCAAGATCAATGGTGGAGGATGCATGAGAGGGAGGTTATGAAATGGATGGTTGAGATCAAGCTTCCAAAAAGATGCTAAGATCAATGGTCCAAAATTGATGCACCAAGAATATGCCATTCTTCGAAGAATTATGATAGGTATGATGTCAACGACTATGACACCTGATGACTCTGGCAACAATAAAGGCTATGACAAGGATTAATGATAGGAAATCTTTGACTAGAGGAGGTGCATGAATAATTTATTTTAAATTATTTATTCAAAAATGGAGGAAAGGGACAAGTGGAAAATAAATAATTTATTCAAATAATTTATTTAGAGAAAATGAAAATTAGTCATTAATAATTAATTTGAATTATTTATTCAAAACGGGAGAAATGACACATAATTAAGTAATTTCAACAATTATAATATTATAGAAGAATAACAGGTTAAATAATAATAATTATTATTATCTAACTATGGATAAATGATGAAAGATAAATAATTAAATAAATAATGATTTATTTAATTATTGATGAAAGGCGGTATTAGTGACACAATTAAATAATTTTCATTGATTAGGATAGAATAAAGATTAGAAAGTGAATTAATTAAATAATTAAAAATTATTTAATTAATAGAGTGGTGCAGGAGCACCCAAGCAAGGATATACCTCCATGAGGCAATTTCAATTTTTTTGATCTAATCATGATGACCTAACATTGTAATAAGGTCTATTATATCACTTTAATTTTGTTTTAGGTCATTTTTAGTGATTTTGGAATTATTGGGTCTAAAATGTAAAAAGTGTAAAAAATTGACAAATTGTTGCCAAACAATATTGCAACAAAATGCAAAAAGGCCAAATGAAGGAATGTGAAAGGTCAAGGCAGTTTTAGAGTTAGTTTTATGAGTCATAATTGGTTTATAAATCCATTTTGTATCCTCACAAACGTTGAGGGAGGTTGGGGAAAGGTGTATGAAGAACAATTTCAATTTAAAGTTTAGATTTTCTGTATTTTTCTTGATTTTTCTGTGTTGCAGGCCATTGTACGGAAATTTATGGTCCTTAAAACCTCTCCTCCTCCATCTCATCTTGTAGCCCCGTGAATATACTTTCTTTTACATTTTGTTTCATCAAATTTCATTAAAATTTGCAAAATATATGAGCATTTTATCAAAAGCGGCCAAAACCCTGTTTTAGGGTAACCAGAGACAAAGAAACTGGTGTATCTTCAATTCCAAGCGGTGGAAAATCCTAATTTTCGGTGAAAAGGCATATTTTTTCATGTTATTTCATATTATAAATCCTTATACTGAAATATTAAGGATAGCACATGAAACAATGTTGCCCTAGCTCTGAAATTTAGGGAAAATCTGGTAAAATCCAGTGAACAGTGAAGTCTAATTAAGTATTGCTCATGGTTTTAAGTTCTGCATGAATTATTTTTGTTTGGTAAAGGTTTTTGGAACTAGGTGATCCAATTTCAAGATGGGAATTGATAAATTTACAAGTTTGTGGATTTCATTTAGTGACTTGACTGGACAGAGTTAATACAGTCTACTTTGGGAATAAAAATTGGAAGTTTTGAATTGGTATTTGCTAAAATGTATTGAAGAACATTTGGGGAATGGAATAACCATATTTTTCAGGTACATTTATACTTGTTTATTACAATAAGAATAAATAATGGCTTGGGAATTATGGAGTTTCTAGTTTGAGGGGTCTAAAATGGCCTATTTGTTGTTTTGGGACAGTCATAAAGAAGTGATGAAATATGATAGGACAGACCTTGTAAATGTTTTATTTGAGTTATTTCTATATAAATGGTGACATTGAAGGTACACAAGGGTTTGGTAGAGGACTAGGATCATGGTTTGGTCTTTTGGTGTCTTGGTGCTTTATGAATGCAAGCTATTTCAAAGAATATGTTTGGTTCTCAGTTTCAAATGGTAATACTGATTTTATTCAGTTATTCTAATGAAGGCTATGATGAGTTAGAATCTTATGATGGTGTAGAATACTGATTTGTGGAATGGATGAATTATAACCTTGTGAATGGCTAAGAGAATTTGAGGCTTTTGATTGAGTTGATAAATGAAAGTGACGATAAAAGTTTAGTGAACAAAGTTGCTTTGTTTAATTTGATCTTCTCCTAATTCAGTTTGGGATTGATTCTCCCTAATGGAATGAGATTTTTTTTTGGTGAGTTGGTATGATGCTCTGCATCATAGAGGAATATGATCAAGTATAATTAAATAATTATAATTATTTAATTATTAAAGAATGATGACCAAAGAAAAATGTTGCTCTCAGACTTAGGACATTTTTCAGTATCTACATTTTTCCCCTCTTTGACGTAATGTGATTTGAGCATTGTGTCAAAGAATGAAAATGAAAATTAGGTTCAAATCATGCCCCAAAATGTCCTAGTGATGAAAATGAGGAAGGATGACCAGGAGGGTTATGGTATGCCCCCTCGAGAGGACAAGTGGGTTCAAAGAACATGAATGTGCTCTAAAAATGGATGATAAGACTTGAGGATGAAGGATAGAAGAAATGATGGAATGAAGGAGATGGATGTTAGCATGGAAAAGACAAGGGAGATGGAATGTTATGGAGGAAATGATAAGGGAATCATCTTTCATGCTTAAATTTTTATATTTATCATCATTAGGTGCCAAAAGTGTTGCAAATTGAACACAAACACCATGGTATGACATAAACCAAGGTGTGCAAGGTGACCATTTGGGAGAGAAAAGCAGTAAAAATGACAAGGAATGCCTCGACTCATACTAAGGACCCAATTGTTCCAATATTTTTTCCAAGACAAACCATAGACATAAAAAAAGAAAAGAGGCCATGATCCATTATTGTCCCTCTAAATCCATTGATAGGACATCCTCGAGGTAACTAGTGACATGACCCAAAACCAATCAAAAAGATAAGATGAGTCCAGACCAACAAGGTGTTTTCCAATAGAGATAGTATTTGTTGATAGAATTGATAAGATTGTTTGATGTGATTGTTTAATTTGACCAAGATGATTAAATTGATTGATAGGTTGAAAAGGATTGATTAATAAGTTGAAAATTTTGACAAATTGATTTGACTGATTATGCCTAGCTTTAGGAAGGACACATCCTGATTAAGGAAATATTGATTGATTTGATAAAGATTGATTGATAAAGTTGATTTATTTCCGCTAACTTCAGGAAACACATATCTTGATTAAGGAAAGATTGATTGACAATGTTGATAATATTGTTTGTTTGTTTGAAAATGGTTGATCACTTATTTGACAAAAAATTGATGAATATGACCAAGTGATGTGATGATACTCAACTTCAAGAAGGACACATCTTGTTTAAGGCAAAGGACACATTTGATAAAGTTGACCAAGTGATAAGTGTTGACATGGCACCTAACTGCAAGAAAGGCATATCCTGTGTAAGGTGAATGATCAAATTGATAGAGTCCAATCTCAGGAAGGACATATCCTAATAAAAAAAGAGATAAGACCAAATGATACAAATGGAATCATGCCCCATTCTACTAAAGATTGATGATCTAATAGATTGGATGATGATAAGATGATTGACTGATTGAAGGATTTTGTTGATTATGTTTTTTTCCTAATTTGGGATTTGTGTTTGTAGCTTAGATGATGATGTCGCATTTGAGTTGATAGTGTCCAATTTATTTTTACTGAATTGATGAACCCTAAAAAATTGACCTAGGGGGCCTTAGGGGCTCATCGACAGATGACATTGCCTACGTAGCAATGTGTGGAGACCTTGTAGTTTGACATGACTTGACTTTACCTTATTTGGAAAACTATGGAGTCATAATTTTATTTGGATGACCAAAAAGAACTGACCTAATGTCTCGGGGGGGAATTTAAGATGAGCCTTGCCTATGTAGAAAATGTGTAGAAACAACGTAGTTTGACCAGTCTAATAAAGACTGGCTATAACTTAGACCCACACTCTGTTTTTGGAAGTTTTGGAATTTTTGTTGTTTGTATATTTTTGATGTTTTTGTGATTTTTTTGGATTTTGATAAAAAAAAATTGGAGTTTGATGTTTTATGATTTATTGGGATTTTTGATATTTTATGATTTTTTTGGATTTTGAAGGTTTTATGATTTTTTTGGGTTTTGATGATTTTTGATTTTTTTGGACTTTGATGTTTTATGAGGCTGATACCATGTGTTATTTCGCATGAAGACATAAGTCAAGAAATTTCCCCTAGTCAGGTACAAGACCAACTTATTATGCACGAGGGGGATTGATGGATGAAAAGGATGATCCTAAAAGTGAAGGATGCTAAATGTCAATGGTCTTTAGTTCATGGAAGGGATGCCAAAACTTTATTATGGATGGATGATATGTATAAATGGATGATAACCATAAGGATTATTGAAAATTCATGTGATAAATACCCACAATCAACCAAGTAGGAATGTACAAGGATCTAGGGAAAACATGATCTTGCCCCTAGTCAAGCCTAAAACCAATTGATAGGTGATGATGATGACAAAAATGTTGTTTGATATAGGAAGGACACATCCAAAAAAAACATGAGGATTTGGAAAGACATATCCCATTGATGATAATGTAACTAAAGGATCAAGGTTTGTAGCAAGGCTGGGAACAAAGCCAATGAACATTTTAGATGACATGTTAAAGTGCATAGAAAGAGTGTATAGATTAGGATTGTTGCATTTGAACTGGCTAACCTTAGGAAAGGATGGGATTATGGAGGGAACTTGGATAAGAAAATTAGAATCCTTAAACCAATGAAAAGGGAAAACCAATTCCATTGATAGGTATGAAAGGATGGGAGACATGAGGATTATTGGCTAAAAGAATTAGCATATGATGTCGAAGGACTATGACACATAGGAATAATTTGTTTTCTCCAAGATATGGGTTTGGATAAATTCTATGAAGGCCCAATGACATGATATTTCATGGATACTATATGACCAAAGGATAGACATGTCAAGAATTTTCCCAAAGAATGATTTATGTTTGTGCCCCATTTCTTATCAAGATCAATATCGGTGGGAAAATGGATGGAAACGATATGGATTAGATAGATAGATGGATATTTTATGAGAAAGGCATGGTAGATGAGACAAATTTCCCCCAAGTGTAATGGTCCACATAGATAATTTCTCTTACACATGATACCTCTTTGCTATGTTTTCATCATGGTACTTCTCCAAAGCACCATAAAAGTGGTTTTCACTATCGAAAAAAAAAAAATCTTTACTATTTTTTTTCTGTTCTCTTTTTTTTTTATCTTTTTTTTGTTTTTCTTTCTGGGATGTCACACAAGATGCCTATTTTCCATTTTTTCAGTAGGGTGACAATTTTTTTATTTTTTATATTGACTTGATGTTCTAGATGATCATTGATTGTTCTAAATCCTTTGATGGTGTTGATGTAGATACTGGTGTCATGATATGCCAATAGTGACCTTTATAGAGTAGTTGTCTTCTCGGGATCATAACACTTGCATCCAACTGATCAATTTCATTGTGATCCTTTTTCATGAGTTGGCCTTACTAGAATACACACATCATGATAGAGTACCATGGGAGTCCTTATGGTAAAGAGTTGCTTACAAGATGTGATGGATTTGTGATGTGATATTTTGAGACTGTAGGCAAGATGTAGGATTATGATGGATGATGGTAGGTGTGGATGGACTATTTGGCATTTGGGATGTAGCAATTTTTACTTTTCAAACTTGGGATGGTAGATAATAGAGTTTGGAATTTTGATTAAGATAGTGTTTGGAACCAACACTTTTATATGCCTGGCTTGATGACCTTTTTGAAGGAGGTGGACATTTATTATATGTGAGAGCTCTCTTTTCTTGTGGCTCCATATTTTGATTGAATTTTACTTTTGAACTATTTTCTTTGCTTGATCCATTTTAATTTTATTTTTCCATTCAAATTTTTGTTTGATTCAATGGCCTTTGACATTTGATAATTTTGAACTTTGGATATGTAATAATTTTCTTTTTGTTGTTTCCAAATAGAAGATTTATTCATGTTGGAATGACAGTTTATGGTGTGGATGGAAGGAGTGTTGGCAATAACCTTATGACAAGGACTACTCATGGCCTCCATTTTGATATTCGTATCAGATAAAGTTACCCCCAATATTGGGGAGATACCACTAACATCATTTGATTTTCTGATTGAAGAATAGCTAAGACCTTGATGTCTAAGATTTGTATAACACTGTACTAGTTCTAGAATTCCTTGCTCATGTAGGCCTAGTCCTTTTCCTTGATACGCCATTCTTTGAAATATTCTATTTGTGATGGGGTATTTTTTACTTTAAAAGAAAGATGCAAACCCATCATTATTTAGTTGGAAACCATTACTCAAAATTTTCTCATTTGAAAGAAATCTTGGTTTGACAAAGGTAGAAAATCCTAGTTGATAGGATGTTTTGGCTTTATCATTTATCATTCTTTTTCCTTCTTGATCATTTGGGATGTCGATTTGATCAATGGTAGCTTTTGTATCTTCTTCTTTGACTTGATCCATAGTAGCCTTTTTGTGTTCTTCTTTGACTTGATCCATGTCTTTTATTTGATTATCTATGTGGCCAAAGGATACAAGTGCATCACCTTGGGAAATGGAGGTGTTTGGAGTTTGGATAGGATCAAATTCAACTGTTTGATCATTGATGGTATAAAGGTCGATGAGAGGATCATTTTTGATTTATTGTTCAATGGTAGGATCTTGGTCAAAAATAGGTTTGTCTTGGATGACATGATTGGGAATGGGATCTTGATCAAGGATAGGTGAATTTTGGATGCCATGATTATCTAGAAGGACTTCTTGGATGGACTTAAGGATGGGGTCATCGGATGGACTACTTTGATCTTGACATGAAGGTGAAGCTATGATGTTAGGCTTTGGACTTTTCTTTTGACATGTATCCCAAGGTGTAGGCAATGTGATGTGATTTTGGAGACCATGACCAAATGTATTTTCATGAATTAATGTAGCTTGGGATGGAGAAAATATCAATGGACTAGGATAGGATGTGGAGTCTCATAATATATTTATGGAAGGTTGGTTTCCCTTGTCAAAGTTAGGATAGGGATGACGAATGGATGTTTGTTGTGGATCAATGGCATGGATTGTGCTAAGGGACTCTTCATAATGAGGGTAGATGGATGGAAGACTTGAGTTTATAGGTTGTTGATAAGAGGGATATATTGGTGGCTAACTATAGGTTGTGGGTGCTTGGTATTTGGATTCAAGGTATTGTCCTTTGAATTATATGGCTTGTTGGGCTTGACCAATGAAGAGTAATTGGTATTCAACTTGACTAGCAAGTATATCAAGCTCAATGAAAGATATGGTGGTGGATGGTATGAATGTTGGCATATGGATTTTGGAGGCTTTTTTTGGTTGCTAGTGCTGTCATTGAAGGCAACTGGAGTCAGTAGTGTGGTTCACAGTTTAGAAGTAGCTCATACTGGTAGGGAAAGTAGAAGACTATATTATACTGAAAGAAAGCATGAAGAATAGAGTATTTGGTTGATAAGTTGATCTGAATAATTCATTGGATCATTATTTTGTTGTTTGGATCCCTAGGAAAGCTTGTCAAGAATGTATGGTATCTGATTGGTAATTTTTGTAATGCTGCATTGATTGGTGTACGGGTTTGGAGATTTGGTAGAATGACTTATTGTTTAGTTTTTCATTATGGCCAACATGTTGTGTATAGTGTGTCCTAGATGTATGAGGAATAGTTTTTTAACTATTTCTTGTGTTGGGAATTTTGATTTGGGTTCCTACTATAGTCTAGCTAACTTGTGTGGGTACGCATTAATTCTAATTGGTGATTTGAGCCAACATGTGGAAGAATATTATATTTTGTTTGAAGTTGACATATAGTAATAAAATCTTGTTAGCGGATATATATGTGAGATTGGTAAATATTTTTGATGTGTGTGTGTGGACTAAGAAGTGAGAAGATGTGTGAGTGAAAAATGCATAGAGTAGTATGAACTAATATCAGAAGATCTGTTGAAGTGAATTTGGTTTGTGTAGCAGAAGGGTTTTTATGTAGGAAAGCAGAGCAATAGTAAGAATTGTAAAAAAGGTCCAGAATATGTTTTATGTGCCTCATTGGAACTAAATCTAGGCATTTGTAGATGTTATATTCTCAGTTCAATTTTTTTTTGTAATCTCAATTATTTTGTAAGGAAGTGAGCCTTCCCTATTTTGAGTAGTGAGCTCTAGGCAATGAGCCTGAATGCAAGTCCATTCCCTTTGATCATACTTTTAATAGAGTATACTTGTGGATTAATCTCCACCATGGTTTTTCCCCTCATAGGGTTTCCACGTAAAAAATTTTGGCGTTATGGTGTTCACATTGTCTCTTTAATGAGTTTGCATGTTTCTTTCTATTTATATTTTGTGAATACTATTAAAGGTTGTATATTGTTGTTGATAGTTTAAGATCTAATTTGAAATTCAAATATTGTGGAACGTTGATTCACCCCCCCTCTTAGTGTTCCTAGTGTCCAACAATTGGTATTAGAGTAGATTCCTCTTCTGAGTTTAACAACTTGAGGTGGATCTTGGATTACAATGGATGCAGGTGATCTTCAACAGTAGTTTATGGTGGCACTTGATGATCTTGATTAGTCTAAAGTAGAGGTCATGGAACTAAAGAAAATCTTATGGCTGCCAAAAAATTAATTCAATCAATGAAGGATAAAAACAATGAGTCAAAGGAAAAGAGGAAATGTGGCTAGTCAAAGCAAAAAGAAAGTAAAGGTCCAAAAGATGTTCATTTGAATCAAACCTTAAAAGAAATAACAAAAGAGTGTGAAAATCTTGCTAAGGACAATGCTGACCTAAAGCTTGAAATTGAATCTATGGCGATGAAGCTAACTAGAGATATTGAAGAAAGAAAGAAGAATGATGAGAATTTAGCCCAATCCCTGAAAGAAAAATCTGAAGAATATAGTAGAGTTAATAGTGGATTCATTCAGTTGGAAATTGAACTACACTAATCCAAAAAAAATGAACAAGAGCTTGAGAGACAGGTAGTTACTCTCAAAGATGAGCTTGCTACTACAAATGAGTTTAAGGAGAAGTTCATGATCAATTCTGCTAGGCTTGATGAGATAGCTAAAGGTCAAAAGGATGAAAATGATAAGTGAGGTGTTGGCTATGTGAAGGATGAGAGCTCTGAATCTGAATAAAAGGACCTTGAAAAGAAAACTCAGAAGAAAAAAGGTAGAAGATATCTGGTAAGGCAACCCAACACTCTAAAATTTAATGGAAATTGCTTTGTTTGTATTAAATTTGGACATATGGCTTCTTAGTGTAGAAGTAAGATAAACTCTAGCACTTCATCATTTTTTGGTCAGTGTTTTAAATGCAAGAAGTTTGTTCATAAGTCATTAGAATACAAAAATATGTTTGTTAGTATAAGGAACATTAAATGCTATACCTATGGAAGATTTGGACATGCTTCTAATCAATGCAGATCAGGAGGAAATTAGTGGAATGGATGGTATACACAGAAAAATATGGTATGTTACAATTGTAACAAATTTGGTCACATTGCAAGATTCTGTAGAAACAAAAACATGGATAGGAGAGGTTTGTTGTATCAAGGAAGAAATTCATAGAAAGATGATAAAGGAAAAGGAAAAGCATCTATGGAAGAGATAAGAGATTAGATGAAGAAAATGTGGATAAATAAGAGTGGATTTGATGAAGGTAATAAGACTATACCAAAAGCTCCCTCTGGTAATTCATTTGGAAATTCATTCCAAGCCATTGGCCTAAGGGGATTTTTCATGAAAATATTTGTCCCCCTTTGTGTAGTTGGTATGGGATCATAGGAAGTTGTTAGTAGGCGTATTATTTATCCTCAAATGTATTGGTGGTTGCTTCTTGAAGGTCCACAGATGGATTCTACTCTTGTTGTCTGAGAATACATAGAGTTACCAAAACTCCTAGGGAAAAACATTTAATGCAACAAGGGAGTTAGGTGTGCAAAATTATAAAAGGGAATTTGGAACCCTCATTTGTTACTGTACGTTGAAGGAGAATAGTTGGAGAACTTTTTCAGCAAAATTTTGAGGTGAAATTCAATTTAGCTGCGACTTCCCAGGTATCTCTATTGATTGTCAATTTCATACTTGTTCGGTGATTGGTAGAACCCTGTTCAGTATGAAAAATGAAGCAAATCAAAGGAACAATAAATTTGGATGAATATAGTAGTCGAAAGGTTAGGTATGTAAGAAATTTTTTTGTCTATCATCGAATTGAAGAAGCTTGGAGGAGTGAAACATAAGAACTTTGACATCTGGAATAAATTTCCTCATTTCATCAATGCGGAGGTGGTATGGTTTATCTTGAACAGATTGGATGGTGATATCCTTACTTTGGATAAACCCTATCAAATTTCTAAGGATGCAATTAGAAATCTAACAGGATTGTTTAATGTTTTTGTTGTTCCAAAAAATAAGTCGATTCGAAATGTTGAAGTGAAAGAACTAACTAGAATAATAGGAGATCAAAGGGCTCTGATGATCTCAACAATCAAAGATTCGTTAATGAGGTATATTGTACATGGAATTTCATATAAATTTTTCTTCAAAAATAGAGAAGGATCAACCTCGACAGGTGCATTATATATTGCTCACAAGATGATAATGGAAAATGAAGACTTTGATCTATGTGGATTGTTGAAGGATCAATTGATGAAGAATGTGCAATTGACGAAGGATATGGATTACTCTTTCAGGTTTGGTACCCTAGCTATATGCATTATGATGTATTTCCTAAATTGCTTGCCTTAGAATGACAATGTGGTATGGAAGGAAAATATGCCAATTTGCAAGAATTTTTTTTAGCATTTCAACACTTTTGAAAATGGTGAACAAGTTTATGAAAAATTCTTTAGAAAGTTGTTAGGAAAGTTTGGTGTAAGTGATATTCCTCTCTCGGTAAAATTAGTTGAAGTTGGATCATCCTCCAATAAGGTAGAGAAAAAGTAGAAGAGAGAAAGAGAGTTGGTTGGTGACACTCTTTTAGCACAAAAGTCAACAAATGTTGAGGGAAAAGGTAAAGAGCAGATGGTTGTGGATATAGTGGATGAATATTTCAAGGAATATACACCAAGAGATGAACCAAAACTAGTTGAACTGGATGTGATAATAGCAGAAGAAAGTGATGAGGAAGGTACTAGTTGTGCCCACAAAAGGATATGAAAATCACAGTAAAACCTATCCTAGAAATTGGACATTCCAGCAGGTGACCAATATCTCTTTATGGACGTTCATTTATTTGTCAAACCAGGGAACATATACTTTGAATGGCACAACACAATATATGCACTAAGAACTAGTTTGGGTCACAACTTAACAAAAATAAATACTTCGAAAGAATTCTATCTACGCTACAGGAAGGAAATGCAAAGTTCTTTTAACTCAACCATGATTTAACCAAAATAGAATCATAACAGCTACGACTGAGACTCAAACTATGAACTGGCCTTATGCTGCAGGAATAGGCACAAGGATGGATTCCCAATGCTGCAGGAGCAATACAAGACTGAGTTTGTATGAAAACTTTAAAGATGAAATCTAACTGATGATCAACAGAAAAAGAACAACTAACTAACTAGCTACATATACTAAGTGGGCCCCCTTAGCAAGCATCTACTAATTACGCAAGTGATGAACTCAGAAATTCATCAAAATTTATTCATAAACTCAGAATGGTATACATCGCTTTGTTGATATGAAAACTAGCAACAAACTCTGTCTCTTGTCATACAGATTCTACTTTTTATTACTATCATACTAACTCTTACATGATATCTGCTATCTCCCTATCACTATGCTTCTATCTAACTTCTAACCATCTTCTTGCTCACTCGCGTAGGAGAAGCACTTATTTAAAATTAGGAGAACAACTAACTAACTACCCCTAACAAAGAAAGACGTGGAAATAAAGTGTATCCAAAAATCAAGGAATAGACTTCATAAATGAATTTATCCATTCAACCCGATCTAGAGAGAATCTAGCGCTCCACTCTTTCCAGATTGATTGTAATTAAAAATCCTTCCCAGTGGTTTTGGTCAAAGATTCTTCACCAGAGCTTCCTTGAAGTCATGTAGGAAATAGACTTTACTGCAAGGACAAGATTAGCTATGCTTGACTCGATCTTACTTTCTTCAATAACCTGTGAAACACAAGGTAATAGATGTGAAAGAAAAGGCACATGGCACATACACAATATCCATTCATTAATCACATATTTAAATCTATTTCATCATTCAAAAACTACATGCGATATACCAGTCATTTAGGGAGTCAATGGGGTAATAAATGTAGACAAGACAACACAATAGGCTACAGGAACATGAAAGTTTTTTGCTACAGGATATCCCCATAAAAGGTTTTAAAAGAGTTTAAACAACCATGAATAAAAAAAGTAAAGGTATTAAAAGTTCATCATAATATCCAAACTATGAGCACATTATGGGCTCATCATCTGCCCCCTACTTAGCTCAATGCTGGTCCTCGAGCATTAACTTTCCTGGTAGTTTCTCTGAAATTAGTGGTTGCAGCATGACTCTGAAATGGAGCTCCAAACCTGTAATAAAATCCTCTAAAAGTCTGCCACCTTTCATACCTATGGGCTTCTGAATCATCATTAAGATTTGTAGCCTGATAAGGATAAAGGGGCCACATTAGCATAGGAGGTCTGAATGTCAATGGCAACCATAGATCAAATCTCTTTTGAAGTCCCAACTGTATATATCTGCTTGATCATTTAAGAGCTGCTGTGAAATTTAGGGGACTATGAGGCTCAGACCTTCTTAGCCCAACAGTTAATCTTTCCCACCTTTTCTCACTTCTAGTGTATGACAGTCTCCAAAACAAATATGACTATTCCCTAAATTCATCATATACCTATCTCCTGAGATCAAATATTTTTATCCTGGCTGTATTATTGTGAATGTCATATGTCAGAGTAAACCAGGTTTTTAACATTGCATGGGGGTCTAAATTTTGAGGGTGTAATGGAATAGGCTCATTCCTTTCAGCTTCTTCATATGTTTCCCATTGTCTGCTATAATTTTCTTCATTTTCTACCCATGACATAAATGATCTCAAATGGATATTGCCAATATATAGAAGAGGGTTCCATTCTGTTTCAAATGGAATTAAAAAGCCATACAAATAAAATTCACACAGAGAATTTCTTAACCAATTAGGGGCTACCTGGTATGCGTCATAGAATTCTTTAGCAGTGTGAAGTATAGGATCTTGATTTCTAGAAATTCTCATTAGTTGGAACTATAAGAATTGTTCCTTAAGGCACAGAGCATAAACTCTAGGTGGTGGTTTTCATTCCATAATCTCACCAGTTATTTTTAACATTTCATCCATTTTTCCTTGTAACTCAAGAATTTCCTATTTCTGACTTTCAATTTCCTTTTTTAGTTTCTTCCTTTCTACCTCCCATAGAATTTGTTGCATGTCAGTCTAGGCTAGGTGCTGGAAAGTTAGGGTTTGCAATGTAACTAGTTCTCAATTAGCTTTGACATATTCCAGAAACTCAATCAAAAATGTCTTCTTATAAACAACAATGGCTTGACAAGTGGCAGGGGAAAATGTAGCTTCACTAGCCACATCTAATTGTTCGGTCTGTTCCTCCTCTTGCTGTAGGATGAATTATGGTTGCTGCAGTGGAGAAGACTGTGCTTCCTCCGAAATCTGCATAGCTGTGGCAGCCAAGTCATCAAGACTTGGTACATTCTCAAACACATTCTAAGAAACATCAAATTCAGACTCTACAAACCCCTCTAAAATTATAATAACCTCTGGTTGAGGTGAAGCAAGGGAGGTCTTACATTGTTTCCTTTTGGAAACTCTTCTTGGCACTAGTGTGGCTATAGAAGGTGTACTTATAGCCTTCCTCTTTCTCATTTGACTAGAGGGTTCTACCCTGCCAGAGGATGATGGTGAACTGGTAATAGCAATAGGTGTTGCTATAGGAGAAATAGCTGCAGGAGAAGGGCATTTCCTTGTTTGAGAATGAGGGTCAGATTCTAGGGATTCTTCTACCTTTGTTTTTCCCTTCTCTCTCCTAGTGGTAGACCTAGTTTGTACCCTAGCAGAGGATTCAGGTGTGAGAGTTGTAGGACTAGGTGCTACAGGAGCAGATGACCCTTGCCCTATTCTTCTACTGGTAGATGCAATTTCTTCTTTCTTTTTCTGAGGCCATGGGGTACGTACCCTAGGGGGTTCTAAAATTTGCAAGCTCTTTTGGGTAACAAATTGTTGCCAGGAAAGAGGTAAGACATCTCTTAAAGAGTGTTCAATCAATAATTTGATAAGGCCATGGTGAGCAATAGAATTATCTTTCCCTTGTTGGGTTCCATGGGCACTTTGTTCCAGAAATTTTAACAAGAAATTTAGAATATTTACAACTAACCCATGCCTCATATGACTTAATAATTTGAAATGGTAAGAATGTGGGTAAGAGAAATAGCCCTCACAATTTAAATACCTAATTATGTAAGCAGTGTATTCTAAATAAGGAGGAGGCAACGATACCCACTTGCATCCCTGCTTGGAGACTTCCAAAGGTCCATCAGTGGGTATTGAAAATTTAGCCCTTGCAGAGGTAGCATCTAAAGAAAAATTTTCTCCAACGGCTAGAAGTTTGGTTACTTCAACAATTCTGTCTTCAATTACAACAACTGTTAGACCCCATATAGTAGCCTCCCCTTCAGAAAAGGTTCTCAAAAATTTTCTAGCAGCCTCCTCATCAAAAGCATTTAAAATCAAGAAGTAGTTTAACCATCCATAGAGGTTGAATGTCTAGACTGCTTGAGGATTTTGCAATAATAACTCATGAGCTATAGGCTCATGTCACACCAGCTGACCACCCATGTTCACAGGTTTTCCCCAGCTGAATTCAACTCCCTACTGAAAATTCAAAATTTTCTTCTCTGTTTCCCTTTCTGTTCTGGTTTCTTCTCTGTCGTGCCATCACATTTTTCTCTTTTCCAAAAAAAATATTTTTTAACAAATAGTGTTAATTGTAATTTACTAGAAAAACATGCAATGAAAAAGACGTGTGATCATATTTGGAAAATACCAGAAAAATAATAAAGGTTATCTGAGCAATTGTGGCAGTGGCAAAAAGATAGGTTTTAAAAGTGGATTACTCTTCCCCCTACTTAGAGTATGACATGTGTCCTCACATGTACTAAAGAATAGGCGGAGATCAGGTAATAATGACTGGTATAGTCATAGCAATAAATGAATAGAATAAAATAAATCAAATATGCTATAACAAAAGATATGGCATACCTTTGATAAATGCATGTATGTGTGAAGAAAGATCACAGCTTCAGCATGAATTGACAGTTAGGAATGATATCATAATTAAGGGTGATGCAAATGAATGAGGTGGATGGCTGACATGGGCAGTCGAGATGAATGGATGGAATTGATGGATGGGATGGATGGATGGAAGATAAAGAAGTGAGATGTGGCGATAAGTGAAAATGAAGAAAAAGGGGTTTCCTTAAAAAGAAAACCTTTATTATGAGCATGCTTTTCAAAATTATGGTGAAGCTGCAGGAGAAAGGCTAAAGCCTTTGGCTGTAGGAAGAGTAGTAGCAGGATCTTGAATGAGTTGTTGCATGAATTCTTCTTTTGAGACTGGTTTATGGAACAACCGGAGGCGGTGTCCATTAACCAACAACTTGAATCGAATAGGATTAATTGTAACAAGTTGAACTGTACCATTAGAAAATACATTCTCAATTTCATACGGCCCCAACCATCTGGTCTGTAATTTTCTTGGACTATCCTTATACCATGAGTTGTAAAGTAGAGCCCAATCTCCTACTTTGAACTTCTTCTCCTTAATGTATTTACCATGCCACCTTATTTGTTGATTCTATATCATCTCAGTGTGCTACAGGGCATGCTTTCAGAGTTCATCCAAAGCATTGAGGTGCATGATTCTTTCCTTTTGTGCATTTGTTAAATCCATGTCCAACTCCAGTGTTGTTCGGAGAGTCTTATGTTCAAATTTTATTGGCATCACAGCTATTTTACTATACACCATTTCAAAAGGTGTAAATCCTGTAGTAGTCTTTCAGGTAGTATGGTAGGCCCATATAGCTTCAGGTAACCTAGCCGCCCAGTCCTTCTTATGCAAATCTACAGTTTTAGTCAAAATGGCCTCTATGTCCCTATTGGTGACCTCAACCTGGCCATTGGCCTGGGGGTGATAAGGAGTTGATTTCATGTGTCGTATATTGTATTCATTGACTAAAGCTGTGATAAGTGTAGAAGTAAATTGTGCTCCTTGATCTGTCACTATCTCCCTAGGAACACCAAACCTAGTAAATATTTCCTCAGATAGGAATTTAGCCAATTTATTATCCCTAGCATGTTTCATAGGTTTAGCTTCTATCCATTTTGTGACATAATCTGTGCACACAAGAATATAGGACTTACCATTAGAAGGTGGGTTAATTGGACCTATAAAATCCAATCCCCATTTGTCGAATGGTGTAACTATAATTTGTGGAAATAGAGGCATTTCATCAGAGCAAGTTGGTCTTCCCATCCTTTGGCATCTATCACATCTCCTTGTATACTTGGCTACATTTCTATGTAAGGTTGGCCAATAGTAACCAGTATTTAAAACTTTCATTGATGTCCTTTTGGTAGCAAAATATCCACCACACGGCTCATCATGGCTGGCATGCAGTCTATCATGAGTGTCCTCCTCTGGTACACATTTCCTCATAATGTGATCTAGCCCTATATAACACATGCAATCTATAATCCAAGAAAATGTTAAACTTTTCTCTACCAATAATCTTTTTTCCTTAGGAGAGAATTGAGGAGGAGTTCTTCCTATTACCAGATAATTTTCTATATTAGCATACCATGGATGAATATCCTTGATTGCAAAAAGGTGCTCATCAGGAAAGGAGTTTTCAATAAGTGCAGAGTCATCTTGCCTTTGAATTCTAGAAAGGAAATTAGCAACTATGCTGGCTTTACCTGGCTTGTCCACAATTGTAATGTCAAATTCCTGCATCAACAATAACCATCTTGCCAGTCTCCTAGATATTGAGCTTTTGTTCATGAGATACCAGATTGTTGCATAATCAATGTGGACAAATATCTAATAACCAGTGATATAATGCCTAAATTTATTGAGGGCGTAGATGATTGCCAACATTTCTTTTTTTGTAACAGTGTAGTTGAATTCAGCCCCTTGCAGATTTTTGCTTATGTAGTAGAGTGCATGTTCAGTTGATCCATCCTTCTGCCCTAGTACTGCCCCAATTGCATAATCTGAGGCATCAGTATGAATATGAAATGGGAGTGACCAATCAGGTCCTTTCAGAATAGGTTCATGTGTGAGGGAAACTTTCAAGTCAAGAAATACTTTTTCACATTCCTCTGTCTAAGAAAACTCTACATCTTTCTTCAGCAAATTATATAAGGGACCTGCTATTTGGCTGAAGTCCTTGATGAATCTTCTGTAGTATCCTGCATAGCCTAGAAAACTCCATACCTCCTTCTACTTAGTAGGAGAGGGTAACTTAGAGATGATCTCAATTTTAGCAGGATCAACCTGAATTCCTACAGCAAAAATATAGTGACCGAACACTATTCCCTCCTGCATCATCATGAAGCATTTTTGACTATTCAGCAATAGGTTGTGATCTTCATATCTCTGTAGTACTTTTTCCAAGTTAGCTTGAACTTCCTCAAATGTTATACCATAAACAATAAAGTCATCCATGTATATTTCCATGCAATCATATGAGATGTCCGAGAAGACGCTTATGACTGCCCTCTGGAAAGTTGCAGGAGCATTACAGTGACCAAAAAGAAAAATTGAATAGGAAAACATTCCCCAAGGGCATGTAATAGTAGTCTTTTCCTAATCCTTAGGAGAAATCTTGATCTAATTGTATCCACTGAAGCCATCCAAGAATGAGAAATACTTCTTTCTAGCTAAATTATCTAGAACTTGATCAATAAATGGAAGAGGAAAGTAATCTTTCTTTGTGGCTAAGTTAAGTTCTCTGTAATCTACACATACCCTCCATTTTCCTCCTTTCTTAGGAACAATGACCAATGGGGAAACCCATTGACTATCAAAGATTGGGTAGATAAAGCCAGCTGTCAACATTTTCTGCAATTCTTCTTTAACAATCTCTCTCAAAGCTGGATTGATTCTTCTTTGAGGTTGCTTGACAGGTTTGAAGTCACTATTAATATATATGTAATGTGTATAGAGTTTTGGGTCGAGGCCCTTCATATCTCCATAGTCCCATGCAAAAGCTGACTTATGACTGGTAAGCATTTTGATCATAGATTCTTGTTGCTCACGTGTGAGGTTTTTATTAATGCACAAATTTTTTCCTGTAGCTACCTCAATTTGGGAGGTTAATTCTATCATAAATACTTTAGACAGAAATGACATGTCTACCTCATGGGGTAGTAAGGTGTGCAAGTCATCAGTTGCTGTAAGATAATGAGCTGATGTGGACAGAGAAAGAATAGTCTACAAGGAACATGGATTTATCTCACAAGGAAAGTATTCAGTACCATAGTTATTCAGCAAGATATTGGACAGTATATCTTCTTCTTCCTGCTGTGCAATGAAAGGCTCTCTAGTAATCATCATTAAATTGGCCACAGAGTTCACTTCTTTCTCTTCTCCCAAATCTGGCCAAGCAACATCTCTAGACTCAAGTTGGGGCAGTGCTGGAGAATAGAGGGTAAGTTTTTTTGTGCTATATCCATCAGATATTGTCATGTCACCTGACCTACAACTAATACAAGCATCAGCAGTAGCCAACCAAGGCCTTCCTAGTATGAGAGGGTATCCCCCCAATGATGCTTTTGGAGATAAGACCATGAAATTAGTGGGGTATTCCCAGGAATCCAAGGTGACTACCAGGTCTTCGACTACCCCATTAGGTTTGACAATTGAGCTATCAGCAAGCTGTAATATTGTAGGTGTTGTAGACACCTAAAAATGACCTAGGCCTGCAAGCTTCATTTTTACCACTTTCTTCCTAGCATAATTATGACATTTAATTATGTCCTTGGTCTACATTCGACTATTGATTAAATAATTCATAATTATTCAATTAATTCATGTCATTTATTCTTCATGATTATTAAATAAATAAATTTTATTTATTTATTAAATACGCCATTAATTGTTTGAGTCTTCCCTTAATTAAATAAATTTCTTAATTTATTTAATTTTCCTCTCTACATTTAATTCTTCCTGATTATTAAATAAATGAATTACATTTATTTATTTAATATGTCACTAATCCTCTTAATTAAATAAATTGATTAATTTATTTAATTAATTAGTCTTATCTGCTAAATTAAATAATTAAATTTAAGTATTTAATTTCCAATTAATATTCTTCTCATTTTAAATAAATTAAATTATTTAAAATGTCATCTCAATCTGAACTGTCAGTCCATTTTGATAAATAATCTGAAAAGATTATTTATTATCTCACAAAATCATTATTTTGAATTAATTTAATTCAAAATAGTATCTAATCTTCTAAAAATCAAGTAATCATGCAGATTCTTGATTTTCTAAATCTGATCTTCAGTTCAAATCTTATCTTCTTGATTTTTTGAATCTCACAAATCAGGCAATCATATCTTGATTTTTTGAAAATCTTTATTTCTTTAATTAATTTCCTCATTTATTCTCCACCGTCGATCCGATTATCTGAGATATTATTCTGACTGTTCGATTAAGGATTTTTCCCTAACCCTAATTAGGGATTCTCAGATTTAATCTGGACCTCTTATTTTAGGTTCTCATCATCAATTAATCTCGTCCGTCCACTCAAAATGACATTTTCTATAAAATGGCATTTTCCTCTCACTTTTCAATTACACACAGACACGCTGACATTTTATATTTGCATAGGCATATTATAGCCATTTACTCACTTGCATTCTTAGATTTATCATAACACTTATTATAGTCATTTGATCAAATCTTGACATTTGTTTAGGCATAGACATTGACAATTATGGCAATAGGCATAGGCATTTAGACATAGCATAAAACCTTCAAAGCTTGGTGTAGGACTTAGGCATTTGCAGATTTGCTCACACGACGAATTTGAGGGAAACATCATCTAGCAAGCAAGAAGGTATTACAAAAGTGAATTATGAAAGTCTCGGTGATCAAGTATAATCGTTGTGTATTTTACTTCCTTTGTGTTTTGTAAGATCTTTGGGTTTCATTGTCATTCATTATTTGTTGCTAACACCCCTAATCAAACCTAAAAGAAATCCCTTGATTACATTGGTGAACCTGACTCCGTTTTTCTAGTTTTTCGTACAATTTTTTTGTGTTTTCTACTATTTTGCAGGTATAGGTATGGATCGACACAGCGATTTTTTTAAAACATCATGACACATTTGATGCATCACGATGCATCCACTGATAGAAGAACCACAATCACCCTGATAAGTCATAACTAACATCTGGAACGATGCATCTGATTAGTCGAGCCACATTCGAAGTCCAGAATGACGCATTTTCTCTATCGAGCTGCATTCGACTAGTAAAAATTTGCATTCATTTTTGGACATTCTAATTTTTGGATTATAGGATTTTTCTAATTTCTGTTTCTTTCTTGATTTTTCTGATCCTCTGATTTCCTAGTTTTTATTCCTGCATGTTAGCTAGATTAGGTTTTTGTGTTACTAATCTTCATTTGTAGCATGTGGCAATCACTATTCAGGTGTCAAAGATCATTACATTAAGAGACTACTAATCTTTTATTTGCAGATTCAAATGTTGAAGACAAGATAAACAAACATTGTGCTTGTTTTTCATAGATTAGCAAACATTTGATTTTGGTGCATATAAAAAAGAACACTCATGTCTTCTTTGATTGATTGTGTTTGCAAGATGGTAGGTGAGTATGCTCTCACATGGTGAAAACCTCATGATTAGAAAACCAGACCCATCTTTATTTATTATTACCTTGAATTGGTATTTCAGAGTATCCTCTCCCCTCGTGCTTTTGGGCAATCTTGGGTGTAAGAGAAATGGTTACCAACTCTAGAAATTGGGCTTGCCTGGGGATTTCATCACCCCAACGTGACTCAAATCGGAAATGGAGCTAAAGCCAAGCTACCCCTGACTAGTATATAAATGTAAACCTTAAGGGAAAACCTAAGGTTGCTTGTGCAGATGTGTCATACAGACGGAGTTGTACTCCCTTAAACCCTATTGAGCTTAACCTCTTCAGGCTGGAGTGCCACCTTAATGGTGATTAATCTATTGCCCCATGTATGGCCACTTGAACAGGGGTCCCTAACTAAAAAATATTGTATAGAAAGCCAAAATCCTTCTATTTGCTAGCGTAGCACCAGTCGGTGTGATGGCATCCACACTTTCACAGTTTGTAGTAGAGGTGATCAGCTCACCATGGGAGTTGCATGGGGGTTGGAAGCTTGGTTGGCCTGAGAAGAGAGTGCACTATAAGGGGGAGCCCGTGCAGCCAAGCTTCTGAATTCACACGCTATAGATATGCAGTTCGGGAAACCCGCATGGAATCTAGTGAATATTGTCACGACATGACCTAGGATTGTGCTTATCTGATGTGTGTTTGGTTACATTTAAAATGTTGTGTTTATCAAGTGTCTTATGGTTCTATCATAGTTTGAAACAAAACATTCTCCAAACAGATCAAAATTTCCATCAAAACAACAAGAAAATTATTTTGAAATTAAACTGAGTCGCATCTGTCGAACCACAACTGATGTTATGCAATGCAACTACTCTGTTAAACTGCATCTGACACTTAGAATGCCGCATCTGTAGGCATTGTGGCACATTTGAACACTGAAAAGCTACATATGCCAAATCAAGTCGCATCTGATAGTCCAAAAGCCGCAATCACAAAAATGAACTGCATTTGCTAAACTGTGACACATTTTCCTGTCAAAATTTTAAACTTTACAATCAAAACCTGAGGTCTTCAACTTGTCAACCATTTGTCAGAGACTGTTTCCTAGAAGATTCTTTCAGAAACCAAACTTGAAAATTGCTCAAAGTCTTCACCATTAGTTTGCATTCGTCACCATAGGTTTCATACTCCATTCTTTTTTGTTGCATACATTTGGCATTAGATTATCCCTAGGTTCACATTTTGCATACTTAGGATTAGGAAAATCTTAAGCACACTTTGCAAAGTCATTGTTTTTAAAATTAGGCCCTCTTGGACTAAGTTATCAAACCCCATTTTTAGTCATTTTCCTCTTTTGTGAGATTTTTTCCAACTCAAAAGTCTAGTTAAGAAAACTCACTAATCATCTAGACCTTGTCAACTTGTCATTCCCAACAAAGTCCTTTAGCAGTCAACATCGAAAAAAAAATTGAGCTTAGAAGTGCTTAGATAACCTTGTCTTACATTGCTACACATTGCATATCCTATTCATGAAAATCCAAAAACATTAGTCATTCTAGTCATCATTTTGAACTTAGACTTCACGTAGTGTCATACTTGTATTTAGTTGTCATTCCCATTTGAGCAATCTCATTTATGGTCGAAACTAGACTTCAAAAACAAAAGAGATAAATGGAAAACTTTTGACAAGATCCCACATTTACTGTCAACAATCCTCCACATGACCCAAACTAGACCTTTTACTATCCATTTTTAGACAATCAACCTCCAATGACAACGCAATCCTCATCAAACAGTCCATTCAAACAATTCTTTCAAAACGATGAAGATGGCCAACTACTTCAGGAAAACGTAGAGGCATTGACACAAGACCCAGAGGCCTGTCAGCTTGCTGAAGCAATGGTCCATCAGGATAGAGACAGATTCTTAGCTATGCTCTTGAGTGAAGGAGCTAAGTTACCACAAGGATTTGATGTTAACACGCTAAATTTGACACATCCTGACCTTAATGCCAACAACGCACATAACATGTCACATAGTGTCAACTTCCAAATACTACAAGCAATACTTCCTTTGGGACCATAACGACAGTGCATACCACTCCCAACATCCCAAACACCCCCAACATCCCCAACACCACAAATATCATGACAGTTAATACCATTACAGTAAATTCCTTGGGGGCATCATCAAGTCACAACAATCCCCCCTTGACAGCTCCATCTACTACCATGAACACAACTTCGTTATATCTATCCAGTGGTATTTCACAAAATCCTTCGGGAGGAGGCACAAGACGTGTATTTATCCAAGGACAACAACAAAATGTTAACATGACAACATAGTCAAATGTCATTGCCTCCCAAGGTACAAACACAAACGTTCCCCTTGTACAAAGTCAACAATTTACACAAGGTGGCCAAATAACACAACCCATGACATCATTAACACACCATAACATCCATGGTCATAGCATCCCCCAAATAATGACACACATGGCTAGGGGACACATCCCAACCTACTTATCTAACATTCATACTCATCAACATGCACCCAATCACAACTTTCAATATCAACATACACTCAATCATAACTTCCAATACCAACAACATGTCAATCCGCACACGTCATACATACCACAACTATCCATACCACCACAATACACCAATATTCATGCACAAAAAATAGGAACACATGGTATACCAGGCAATCCAATGTACAGAAACATAAACGACCCTGATATGGACACCCTCAAAACAAGAATGAGGGATATGGAGAAAACTATCCAAAACATGCACATTTTAGGCGAGAAATCAGAAATATCATATGACCTAAATGTATACCCATTCGACATGAGCTTATACATGCCTCCATTTCTGCCAGGATATGTGTCACCCAACTTCACTAAATATAGAGGCAAGACAAATCCCATTGAACATGTTTGCAAATTTGCAACCAATTGTATGGACATCGCCTATGAACAAACATACTTGATGAGGCATTTTTCTAAAAGTCTGGCAGGTCAAGCCCTTGAATGGTTTTCAACTCAAAAGTATATCCAGACATGGGATGAGCTTAAACAAAAATTCATAAGAAATTACATGTACAACATCAACATGGATACCTCTATCACTAGCTTGTGCAATCTCACGCAAGAGGATGTTGGTGAGACATTTATCCCATTCTTTCAAAAATGGAGAAGCCTCGCTAGTCGATGTCACATTGACATCCCCGAAAGGGAAAAAGTTGACATGTTTGTCCAAACACTTCTAGGGCCCCTAAAATTTGCATTGCAAATACATTGTTGCACAAACTTCACAGAATTAGTTGAAAAAAGGGTCCAGATTGAGAAATCCCTTATCGCAAAGGGAGAACTAAGATATGGTTCCAAAAACACAAACATCAATCCACCTACCGATAAAAAAAATATTGGGTTAAAAATAAGAACGTTACAAAGGACGGTGTTGTCGACGCCAAGACAGCAAATACTGTAGGTCCTGTATTGGCCATGAAAGGGGTTCAACAACCAAATAGACCAACAACGACATTGACACCTCCTCCTAATACTTTTTCAAACAATCAGGGACAATACCGTCAGATGAGACAATTTCCTAGGGGTCGCACATACACCAATTTGGGTGAACCCATTGAAGAAGTCCTTAAGAAATGCCTCCAACATGCGGTCATCATACTTTCAGAACCAAAATCGTATGACCCAGGACAATTCAAACCAGCATGGTGGAATGACAATACACTTTGTGAATAGCATCGAGCAAAAGGCCATACAACCTCTAACTATCTACAATTGAAAAACATAATGCAAGATCCTATCGAAAGTCACACCATCGAAGTAGGTGGATCACAATTTGCCTCTAATTCAGATCATACTATCCACAAGAATCCACTGTAGGACCATGGTTCTCATAATGCTTCCACTTCAGGTCCACATAATCAAGCTAACTTCGCCCGACTCAAGTACGACTATTTTGGTGGACCTATTATAAACAATGTCCGAACTGACAATGAATACATCAATACCATTATGGTTAGAAGAGAACCTCAATGTAATGCTACTACTCATAGGGGAAAGATCACTATAGTTGGTCCACCTCCTACTAGACAAGCCAAAATCACCATACCAGGCCCATCTGCTAAAGAGACACAACCTGGCCCATCTACTAAATAGCCAAAATTTGTACCAACCACAAAGCAATGGAAACCCAAAGGTCAGTTCAACCTCATCGACTAGATAGGAAAGACTCTTGCACAAATCTCTATACTCGAGCTGCTTCGTATCTCTCCCACGCACAAAGATATCCTAGATAAAACTCTCCTAGAGTCATCGGTCCCCAAGGACATTGATGTCAATCAATTTGAAACTATGGTGGGATATCTCACTATGCCACACCACGTCACCTTCTTGGATCAAGATTACTCATCACATAAAACCAACCAAAATGATGCATTACACATAGAAACTTTTGTCCATAAGCACAAAGTTAGATGGGTTTTAGTAGATGGCAGAGCAGGGTTGAACATATGCTCCCTCAAACTGGTTAAGACTCTAGGGTTCTCTGATGCATGCGTGGACCCAACAAAAAGTATATTGATCAAAGCATACGATGATGAGGAATGCTCTTCATGGGGCATTATCTCTCTCCCTATCAGAGTGGGACCGGTCATTGTAGACACAACCTACCAGGTCCTGGATTTGGAACTACCGTATAACATCTTACTTGGCTGTCCATGGATTCATGCCTTAAAAGTCGTTCTGTCTACATACCATCAATGCCTAAAGTTTCTTTTTGATGGTACAGAAGTAACCATATATGGAGACCCTGACCCTTTCCAATATTGTACAAACTTAAGGGGTATCTCAGAAAACTGAGTACCTATTAACTGAGAAGCACCTGGCTCCTTGTCATCCAAGTATATCGACCCTTCTACACTCATGTCATCTTCCACATCTGCTCCATCCACGTCTTCCACCATACCACCACCTTCCACTGGCCCTAAGATGGAATCCACTATCAAAATATAGGACCTTGGCTGCAGAGAATTCAAACTGCACATAGCATACAGTATAACAACAATGCCCAGGTCTTCCAAGGACTATGGTCAACCATGTTTTAGAATGGAACCTCAAGAAACCTTCAAAGTCCCACCGAATACAGTTTTTATCAAGTGGGGAGACATGAGTAAGGAAGACCTTACTGACATTTCCGGATGGATCTATAAGGATACTGTCACACTACCCCTATTACAAGTTCAAATATATGGCAAAGGTTATGACATTATGAAGGCTAAAGGCTACGATGATACTAGTGGCCTAGGAAAAAATAAAACTGGTCGAAGGGAACCTATAGAAACTTTTCAAATTCTGAAGTATCTTGGATTAGGGTTTGGATCACCCGAAAATGATGATCGACGTACCTTTGGAATTTCAAATGAGTGAGTACATGCTTCAGATAGTGTCAAGACTACTAGGGAAACCCTCATCAAAACAGACTCCCATGAGTGGGAATTTGGCTCAGAACGATCCCTAAGTAACTATTGTCTTGATGATTTGTTTCTCGAACCAGGGGAACTGACCTCTGAACAACGATTTTGGAAAACATTCAAAATTGAATAGGCACCAAATAGTCAAAGTCCTACTACCACCTCCCATGTCATACAACACCCGTCATCTGAACCCCATCAGTCCAATCCATCTGAGGTATCAAACGATATTGACAACCAGGGCTCTACAACCTTCACTCCTTATTTTGACAACGAATATGACACTAGTGAAGGAGAATATTGGATAGAGTCTGATGTAGAGTTGGATGATGAAAATATCATCTACAACATCACTAAACACGTCTATATGTTGTCTGCATCCTCACCACAATTTACCAACATGGATGATGGCATCTCCTTAGTTTACCCTAACCTAGTCGATTGGGACCAGCAAGGACCGCCAATGCTAGATACATTTCAGAATGATGAGGTAATTGCTGAATTTATGGGATTGAGAGAAGGCATACCCAATGGGGACCACAAATCAAGATTTGCTATTGATTTAGACTGCACGGCATACTTCAGCGAGACTGTTCATTCCTCTAGTCGCAAAAGTAAAAGTAAGAATAAAACAAAAAGTGAAACGTATCTAGGTGAAAACCGAAAGGCACCTCTTGACGATAAAATAGTAAAAATAAAGGACGTATCTGTGGGTGAAAACCTCTCTGAGGTGCCCAAAGATGGAGGACTGAACTTTCTCCCTGTGCAACAAGAGAAATTGGCCATGCTTATTGAGGACACAATAGAGGATAACATTTCAACTACAGAAAACCCCAAGATGGTCCTCTTTGTTGCCTCATTGACTGACAAAGAGAAACCAAAATTTTATAAATTCTTTGCAGAATAGAAAATCAACTTCACATGGTCCTATGCTGACATGCCAGGATTGGAATCTGAACTAGTTCTACACCATCTACCACTATTACCTAATGCTAAACCAGTCAAGCAGAAGTTGCGCAAAATGCATCCCCAAGTTGCCCTACTGGTCAAGGCCGAGTTAAAGAAATTACTGGATGTCGGATTCATAAGGTCTATAGATTACGCTGAATGGATTTCCAACCTAGTTTCGGTGATAAAGCCAAATGGGCTGATACGAGTATGTACAGACTTTCAGGATCTAAATAAAGCATGTCCAAAGGATGACTTTCCTTTGCCCAACATTGACATCATAGTTGACCTAACTATAGGATATGAGATGCTATCCCTCATGGATGGTTTCTCCAGCTATAATCAAATTCACATTGCTCCTGAAGACCAGCACAAAATAGCATTTACTTTCCCATGGGATACATATTGTTGGAACGTCATGCCCTTTGGTCTCAAAAATGTGGTGCCACATATCAAAGGGCTATGACCACGATCTTCCATGACATGATGCACAAAATAATGGAGTATTATGTAGATGACCTCTTGGCCAGATCAACAACAAGGAAAGATCATTTGAAGGTACTTGACACAATTTTCAAGAGACTTGAAGAGTATAAAGTTTGATTAAACCCTAAGAAGTGTGTTTTTGGGGTCACATCAAGTAAACTCTTGGGGTACATAGTTTCCTGAAGAGGCATAGAGGTTGATCCGGAAAAGGTCAAAGCAATCATAGACATGCCTCCACCCAGAGGAATCAGTGAACTCAAAACTCTGCAAGGTAGAGTACAATCTATTCACTGTTTCATAGCCCAATTAGCAGATAAGTGTCATCCGTTTCAGTATCTGCTGCGCAAGGTTATCCCCTTTGTATGGATGGATAAATGCCAAGAGGCCTTCTAGCAAATCAAAGATTACCTATTTTCAACACCAGTCCTCATGCCTCCTATTCATGGAAAGCCATTAATTCTATACATCTCGACTACTAGTTTAGCACTGGGGACATTGCTGGCACAAAATGATCATGAAGGAAAATAAAGAGAAATCTATTACATCAGTCGCACACTAATAGGGTATGAGTTGAACTACACATACATTGAACGTGCATGCCTCACTATTGTCTTTGTGTCCCAAAAACTATAACACTATATGCTTAGTCATCAGACACAACTGGTCACCAAGATTGATCCACTGAAATATCTCTTAAGTCAGGTGGCATTAACAGGTCAGATGGGAAAATGGGTCATGATACTAAGCGAGTATGACATACAATATGTCGAGTGTAAGGCAATAAAAGGGAAAGTAATAGTAGACCAGCTGGTAGATGCACCAATCCAAGTCACTCATCCACTAGTAACTAATTTTCCTGATGAGTCCATTTTTTATGCGGAACCGGTGGCATCATGGAAGCTATATTTTGATGGGTCTCATACTGGTCAAGGCTCAGGCGCTAGAATCTTGTTTATCACACCACAGGGGGATTCAATTCCTAAGTCATTCAGGATCACTTTCCCTTGTACAAACAACATTGCCGAGTATGAAGCACTAGTCACAGGTCTCAAGTTGGCAATCAAATAGAAAATTCAGATGTTGCTTGTATTGGGGGATTCCCAACTCGTGATCAACCAAGTGAATGATGACTATGAAACAAAGGATGAGAAGTTGCTTCCCTACAAGAGGATGGTGGACAGTTTCCTGACATACTTCTAATTGATTTCTTTTGAACAAATCCCCAGGGCACAGAATAAGGCAGCTGATGCAATGGCTACTATTAATTCTCTCTTGGACATCCCTAAAAATGTGTCACAGTTTGAGTTCTTAGTAGAACAACTCTTGATACTAGTGTATGATATCCCAGAATCAAAAATGGTTTGTGAACTTGTTGGTCCCAACTCTCCCTGGTATCAGGACATTTGCGACTACCTAAAGTCTCAAACCCTTCCATTGAACTTGTCCAATAACCAAAGGAAATCCTTCATTAGGAAATCTACAAGGTACGCCATTGTTAGTGACACCCTTTACCGCTGTAGTTTCGATGATACCCTCCTTAGATGTCTTGACATCGATGAAGCATGTACGACCTTATGAGAAGTACATGACGGTATATGCGGATCTCATTCGAGTGGTCCTACTCTAGCTAAGAAACTAATGAGACTTGGGTATTATTGGCCAACAATGGAAAAAGATGCAATTGAATATGTCGACACTTGTCGCAAATTTCAAATTCACAGTGATTTGGTCCATGCTCCAGCATAAGAACTTTAGCCGATCACTTCTCCTTGGCCCTTTGCTCAATGGGGACTCGACCTCGTGGGTAAGATCCATCCAACCTCCTCCAATGGCCACAAATTCATTATTACTGCCACTGAGTATTTCACAAAGTGGATTGAAGCCATCCCATTGACATATATTATCAACAAACAAATATCAAAGTTCATCCTCAACTACTTCATTTACCGATATGGCCTTCCACAATCCATCATCACTAACAACGGACATCCGTTTAAAAATCAAGACATACGTGAGTTATGTGAGTGATTCCATATCCAACACCACTTTTCATCTCCATACTACCCACAAGGAAATGACCAAGCTGAGGCGTCCAATAAGACCATTGTCAAAATTCTCAAAAAGACTGTCAATGACGCTGTCTGTGACTGGCACATACAATTCAACCCTGCTATGTGGGCTTACCGAACTAGCATTCATACACCTACAGGGGCCACCCCATTTGCCCTAGTCTTTAGCACTGAGGCCATCTTACCCATTGAGGTCAAAATTCCTTTGCTACGAGTCTCCCTGAACGGTCTAACTAATGAAGAGGAGTACCGACAATCACGCTTGCACGAGCTGGAAATGCTAGAAGAAAGAAGACAAAATTCACTTAACCATCTCCAAGCATATCAGAACTGTCTTTGTTGTAGCTACAATAAAAAGGTTATGGTCAGAAAGTTTGACATTGGCGACTTAGTTCTCATGTAGAACCCCAAGAACCAAGTAGATAGAGAAAAGCCAGGAAAATTTGAACCAAACTGGCTGGGTCCATATATTATCATATCTTCTTTTGGTTCTGGAGCTTATCAACTGGAAACTCTAGATGGAGAACAATTGACAGAGCCCATCAACAGTTTACATCTCCAAAGGTTCTACACATAGCATCAGAGGATGGAGCTGCAAACCATAAAATACAAAAAAATTAAAAAATTAAAAAATCGTCACCCCGATGAAAACTTGGCAAACATGCGTCTTGGTGACACCAAAAAAAGAAAAAAGTCAAGAAAATAGTAAAGAGAAAAATGATTCATTCAATAGAGAAAACTTGGCAAATAGGCACCATTCGTAATCAATCATTGCTCAGCCATCTACTGTCACTTTGTCTAACTTGGCCTAGGATGAAAGGTATTTTTGCCATTATTCTACAAATCGCCACCACATCCTACCCTACCTATCATAGTAGATAAAATATTGACATCAAGTCTTGACAACTATCCATCTAGTAAACCAGCAGCATCCTATCCATATTCCCTACAAATGGCTAAGTCTTGGACCTGACTGGGGGCAAAAAAATTATCATGAAACTGCAGTGGATGTCGCACATGATCTTGGCAATTGGCAAAAAGTCCTGAAAAAAAAGACAAAAACATTGGCAAAAAGTCTTGAAAAAAGACAAAAAAATTGGCAAAAAGTCTTGAAAAAAAGACAAAAAAATTGGCAAAAAGTCCTGAAAAAAGATAAAAACATTGGCAAAAAATCCTAAAAAAAGACAAAAACATTGGAAAAAAATCCTGAAAAAGACAAAAACATCACAAACTGTCCTGAACAAAGACCAAAAAACATTGCAAAATGTCCTAAAAAAAGACCTAAAAATCATTAAACGTCCTGAAGAAAACCACAACAAAACATCAGACTGCTCGAAAAGTGCAAGTGTAGTGTCATCTCTTATCAAAGTCAATCAAGTCAATCAGTCTTTTTCATTGTCGAACTATGTTGTCTCTGTGCATTTGCTACATAGGCAAGACTCACATTTTGAGTCCCTGAAACATTAAGTTAGTCCTTTTAGGTTTGTCAAAATAAAATCATGATGCAATCTTTGCTCATCAAGCAAAGTCATTGGTCGTATCAAACTATGAGGTCTCTGAGTATATGACGTAGGCAAGGCCATCTATTGATGAGCCTCTGAGGCCACACTAGGTTAGTCCATTAGGGTTAATGGCACTACACTGACACACACGTCAAAAGTCTTCGATCATTTTCTACATGGGAAAACTCCTAAAAACAAAGTATTATTTATTTAGCATGGCAATCTCATCAGCACATCACTCATATCATCAAGGCAATATCAGCATATGGTCAAACACAAGTCAAACTCAGTCAGCTCAAGTCAAATCATCATAAACTAGTCAAACTATCAAATTTTGGTTAGTCTTCAGATGAGTCCTTCTGAATGATAACCTCTGTCATTTACGCCTTAGGATGTGTCCTTCCTAGGCATCATCATCATCATTCGACATTTTGAGTGATCCTCTTGACATCTAAAGATCACTCTTCATGACATCAATATTCTTTAGATGTGTCCTTCTGAAGAACCAACTCTGTCATTTATGCCTTAGGATGTGTCCTTCCTAGGCATTGTCATTATTTCGAGGGACCCCTTATGACCATTAGGGATCAAATCCTCTTGTCATCAACATTATTCAGGATGTGTCCTTCCTGAATTCACCAATTCTTGACATTTTCCAAGGTCATCAAAACTTTAAACATTTCGACACCTCAACATTATCAAACATGGCATCTTCGCACCAGAACAATGGATATCCAAACACACTTGGCAAACACTTCACAATTGTCTTTTAGTTTTTATCATGATATTAGTTTTTCAGCAAGATCCCACTAAGAAGGATTTAGAGAAATAGCGACGTATCATATCAATTGACACACATGACTACTAGCTTCTCAGCGAGGTCCTAATTTAGGATTTAGAAAAAAAATGACATATCGTGGTAAGGACTCTTTTTTTTGTATTTTGACAATCATGCTACTAGTTTCTCAAGGATGTCCTGGAAATAGGATTTAGAGAAGTAGTGACGTTTCATGATTTGTCCTTGTCTTTTTTCTGCATGTGGTTGATTATGGTAAAAAGACTGGGGCAAACACGCTCCTAGTATGAGTCATGATCATCCTTGTCTATGACTATCTATCTTATGTAATGGTACGACCTTGCACACCTTCATCTATGTCATATCATAGTGTTTCTTGGCCATTACGATAGTCTGCCCAATGATGATTAAGAGTAATAAATAATAATGTCCTATAGTAAAGTTTTAAAGGATTTGGTCTAGGAATTAACATGCATTTTCATTAGTCTGGTCATCTTCTCTTCTTTGATTTGGTCATCTTTTCTCATCAGTCTCATCGTCTTCTCTCATCCACCTCATGATGATATCCTGTGACATCCAAAAACATAAGTGCATACATGATCATATAAACACTACATTAGTTCCATACATACAACATCCACAACATCAAATCATATACATAATCACAAATATTGCATTAAAATAATCAACATTGCATCTTTTACTAAAATACATTATGCACATCATTATTATCATCATCCCATTTAAATAAGCATTGCATTATCATGGCATCAATATCACAACATAAGCATCATAGGACATACATGGCATCATAAACTAACATCATACATCATACATATCATAAAGCATTAAATCAAAGAACATCACATAACACATGTAGGTCACATCAAAACTGCATCATCATATAGTATCATCTCAAAAATGTACAATGTCATAGGATAAACTCATGGGATATCCCAAAAATGGTGCTCACAGGCTCAAATAATATACATAGTGTGTCACAATAACAAAATTCCCCTAGGGTAGACTCTCATCATCCCCTCGTGGTGAAGAATGTGGTGGTGGAAACTCTCTCACTGGTATGGGAAAAATAGGACCTGTCACAACCTCTGCTTGTGCCACTGATAGAGCTGCAAAGGATGGTGTCATCTCAACTGTAAAGGACATCTATGATGTCACTGCTGCCTGACTCTGAGTAGTAGATGGATCACCAACTGGTGGTTGTACCTATGCTGATCTCTATACTGAACCAGTCGACCCAGGAAGAGGAGTATGCCAGTGTGAATGATGTGACCTGTGCCTTGAAGTGTGCCTTGTTGAGGTAGACCCTCCGACGCTGGTGTGACTCCTGGTACCACTACCACTACCTGACCTGTGTCCACTACCTATCCTCAACTGTGACTGGGACAAGGTAGGATCCTGCCACTTTGGTGGCACTACCTGCTTGTATAGTATCCTATACTATCCTAGTCTCGTGCTCACCCTAGCCAACTCCCAGGCCATATCCCCCATGGGTCCTAAACATAAAGCCGCAAAATCCATGCACCACTACACTGCATCCTGCTGATGGATCACTGTCTGATCCCGCTCTACCCAAGCTAGCTCCAATGCTGACTATAAGGATCTAACCTATGCTAGGCTATCATCTAGTCTCTGATATAGATCGGCCACCCTCTAATCTACTATGGCATCATGAGGTAACACTGAGCTGGAGGGTGTCTCCTCCTCTCCCTCCACCATCCGATATCTGAGAAGTCTCTCAGCCTCATCCATGGCCTCGTCCTCGCCATCATCATCATCACCCACCTCCTCCTCCTACCCTTTGACATCCACCTCTGACTCCTCCACATCCACCTCTAGCTCCTCCTCATGCCTCTCCTCTGCCTCCCCCTCATGCCTCTCCTATACCTCCTCCTCATGCCTCTCCACCTCCATGCCTCTCCACCTCCACGTCCACCTCTGGATCCTCTTGTCCCCCCACTGCCACCTCCTCCTTCTATCCCCCCACCACCACCACCTCCTCCTATCTAGGCTGCTCCTCTCTCTCCCCCTCCTCACAACCTTTGGGATAGCATCTAAGGCTACCCTCACTACACACTGTCACACTCTCTGGGCCTATCTCTTCCCATCCCGTCATCATCTCTGGCCATCTCTACCATCATCTCCATCTTTTCCTTCGTCTCCACCCCTACCCCCATCTCTGCCTCCATCTCCACCCCTCCCTCTGTCTCCACCCCTGCCTCCATCTTTGCCTATGTCTCCACCCCTCCCTCCATCTATGTCCCTGCCTCTGCCTCTCCCTCTGCCTCCATATCTACCTCTACCACCTCGCCTGGCTCATGGCACCTGCGGAATAACTGACCGTCTGTCCACTGGTGCTGGCCTGTCAGGATCTATCAATGGCACATGTCTACATGCCTTCCACCATAAATCATAAGCTGCGGTCATACCAGGATCCACTGCTCCTCACCTCCAACCCTAGACCTGGGCTACTAGCCTGTCTATCTACTGCTCTACAAATGCCACGAGGATAGCTGGCCCCCACGCATACTCTTTGGATGATCAAGCATACTCTGCTATCCCTGCAGGCACATCCTACTGCTCTCCAAACTATCTCAAAACACGTTGTGGCAGGTACATCTCAATAATTAGGGACATCTACAATATCCAGCCAATCAAGTACCTAAACTGCCTACATAGACTCAAGTGATCATCCTCATCATCCCACTGATTGCAATCTCAATATGACTTCCAAATAAAGGATATCATAGTGTCGATACGATGTTGCCACCACCGTGTCTCACCCATATGGGTCTGCTGTAATGCACCTACATAATAGTATGCATAGAGCATACCATCGGCCAACTACAGTCTCTCAATGGGAGGTTGAAATATCGTAATGTGCTCTCAAGTCTAGATCATCATCAGGGTCATCCCATAGGAGATGCTCTCTCCTCTCCTGTACACTACATCATGTAACTGGTGATAAAGTGTCCCTAGTAAAAAAGGACCTCAAGCATAAATAGTCCTGTCTCGCCTCATGCTCACTAGGATGTCTCCCCAGCCAATAGGGAACCCGTGTCCCTACCAGTCAGGAACCAAAATGCCTATAATCATAGTCGCCAAGAATGCATCAAAGCACCCTTAGTGCTCTGCCATGAACTCCCATCGAATCTCATAGCCTTGAATCCCCAGTCCTACACCCTGATCTTGATAGTACACATGGAAAGTCTAGTCGCCGTGCCAAGGGTCATAGATGATCTGCTCTCTGTGAATCGACACTCACAAAATACAGTAGACATCTTCTAAGGTGATGGTAGCCTCACCCATCGGCAGGTGGAAGGAGTAGGTCTCTGAGTGCCACTGCTCACACAACACCGTCAGTAGACCCCTGTTTGCTTGAATAGCGGGCATGAACGTAGCATAGAATAAACCTAGTCGCATCAATCTCTGCCACTCTCATGGGCCCAACTGATCAGCGAACCGAAAAGTGGTCGGTCTGCTCTGTCATATAAATAGGGGCAAGCTGCCTCTGAAAAAATATGAACAATGCATCAGTACTTTTTGGACAACTATCATCATCATGAAAGCATCTAAGGTCACGCAAACATCAAAACAAGTTTTATTCAAGATACAGGCAATTGCGTCAGAACCAAGCAATTATGTCACAAAAGGTCAATTGCGTCGCACTGTGCATCAAATGTAGTTCAAAATATCATATGTGTCGCATAATCATGATTGCATCATGAAATTTTTTGAATGCGTTACAATGAGTCAATTGCATCAGAAAAACATAATTGCGGCATTGAAAATGGTGACTGCATTGCAATATGACATATGCGGCATTCCAACAATCAGTTGCGACATGATAATTCAAATGCATCACATATATTGTCAAATACGGTGCGACCAGCCACTCTATCCTAATTTGTCTTTGCACTTGCATTGTGATGCATCAAATGTGTCTAACGCGAAGGAAATTGTGTCTTACGTGAATGCATATGCATCACGGCGTAGACGTTGACTATCCTAGAAAGCTAGAAATGGCATGCAAAATGATAAAATGACAAAGTGAATTAAAGGTACATACCATTGGCTCTGAGCCCTCTGGCCGCCTGAAGGTCCTCACAATCTCCCCGTGATGCTCTGACACTAGAATCACCATCCTCACTGTTGTGCCTTTTGCTCTGAACTCTCAAAATTTGCAAAGTAAAAAGTGGAAATGAATTGACTTTTACCCCTTTGTCAACTTATTTATAAGGTCAAAATAACATTTTTCTCAAGTGGGTTACTACTGGAGGCTCATTTGACCACCTTTGACTTCCCCGTTGACTATTTTAAACATGTCCGAATCTGAAACTGACTGCACCATTTTTTTTCTGAGTATTAAATTGATTTATCAGGACCCTTTGCAAATTTTTCTGTTGCCGATCCAAAATTTGAAAACTTTCCCAAGGGGGCAATGATACTCTGTACCTTCACTGGGACATATTCTTGACTTATTTTTCTTTGTCACGATGCGACAAGTGACATTATGACAAAGAGGGGCAAAATATAGACACCTAAAAATGACCTAGGCCTGCAAGCTTCATTTTTACCACTTTCGTCCTAGCATAATTATGACATTTAATTATGTCCTTAGTCCACATTCGACTATTGATTAAATAATTCATAATTATTCAATTAATTCATGTCATTTATTCATGATTATTAAATAAATAAATTTTATTTATTTATTAAATATGTCATTAATTGTCTGAGTCTTCCCTTAATTAAATAAATTTCTTAATTTATTTAATTTCCCTCTCTGCATTTAATTCTTCCTGATTATTAAATAAATGAATTACATTTATTTATTTAATATGTCACTAATCCTCTTAATTAAATAAATTGATTAATTTATTTAATTAATTAGTCTTATATGCTAAATTAAATAATTAAACTTAATTATTTAATTTCCAATTAATATTCTTCTCATTTTAAATAAATTAAATTATTTAAAATGTCATCTCAATCTGAACTGTTAGTCCATTTTGATAAATAATCTGAAAAAGATTATTTATTATCTCACAAAATCATTATTTTGAATTAATTTAATTCAAAATAGTATCTAATCTTCTAAAAATCAAGTAATCGGGCATATTCTTGATTTTCTAAATCTGATCTTTAGTTCAAATCTTATCTTCTTGATTTTTTGAATCTCACAAATCAGGTAATCTTATCTTCTTGATTTTTTGAAAATCTTTATTTCTTTAATTAATTTCCTCATTTATTCTCCACCGTCGATCCGATTAACTGAGATATTATTCTGATCGTTTGATTAAGGATTTTTCCCTAACCCTAATTAGGGATTCTCAGATTTAATCTAGACCTCTTATTTTAGGTTCTCATCATCAATTAATCTCGTCCGTCCACTCAAAATGACATTTTCTATAAAATGGCATTTTCCTCACTTTTCGATTACACACAGATATGCTGACATTTTATATTTGCATAGGCATATTATAGGCATTTACTCACTTGCATTCTTAAATTTATCAAAGCATTTATTATAGTCATTTGATCAAATCTTGACATTTGTTTAGGCATAGACATTGACAATTATGGCAATAGGCATAGGCATTTAGACATAGCATAAATCCTGCAAAGCTTGGTGTAGGACTTAGGCATTTGTAAATTTGCTCGCATGACGAATCTGAGGGCAACATCATCCAATAGGCAAGAAGGTATTACAAAAGTGAATCATGGAAGTCTCGGCGATTAGGTATAATCGTTGTGTATTTTACTTCCTTTGTGTTTTGTAAGATCTTTGGGTTTCATTGTCATTCATTGTTTGTTGCTAACACCCCTAATCAAACCTAAAAGAAATCCCTTGATTACAGGTGTAGTCCTTATTTCTGAAATATTAAGTTTTACAACCAGGTCCTTTGTCATGACATGGATAGCTGCACCAAGATCTACTAAGGCATTTTTAATTTGCAACCCATTAACATTTATCTCCATAACATGACTTCCTAGATCTAAATATTTTGGGATGCTAAGCTTCTCTAGCATTAATTCAGAGAGTTGGCCTATTACATGGACAGTTTGAGGGTCTTTCTTTTTCCTCCTTGGTTTCTTCAAACATGCCTCCTTGATGGCCTTGCCATAGATAGGTACTTCTTTGATTGCTTGGAACAAGGGAATTTTCACACACATATGCTTTAGCTAGTCAAGAATATCAAAGGTGGGTTCCTCTTGTTTATTCACATTTTCACCTTCCAATCTTTGTGGGAAATGAGGGGGCACCTTATTAGATGACTTAGGTAATGATGAAATCTAAACTGGCTGATTTAGTTGGGCTTAGTCATTGATATCTTCTTCTTCTTGGCCATTCTCCGTAGGTGGTAATTCTGAGATTATGGGAGGAGATGGTGTGGACAGGACAGTTCTTGAACATAAATTAATATTATTTAGGTTAAGGGCATAGGCAGGCTGATGATTAGGATAAGCAAAATAGACTTGTTACTGTTGCGGTTGCTGGTTATTTGGATTAGGTGTTGCTTGAGCTGGTAGTTGGGTTGATTTTGGATTCTGACCTTGATTAGGTACAAGAGGTGGCATAATGGATTTCTGTTGGGGTTACTGTAGGAAACATGTGGTTGGATTTGACCATTGCTGGCCTCCTCTCCATTGGTTAGGCTACTGCCAATTCCCTTGTCGAGGCTGCCACTGATTTTGCTGAGGTGGTTGCCAGTTCCCTTGTGAGGCTTGCCAATGGTTTTACTGGGTATTTGGCCAAGGGTTATGCCACTGAGGTTGGGAGTATGGCCCATAGTTTAGAGGGCACTCATTTTTCCATTGACTATTATATGAACTAAAATTTTGCAAAGGGTCCTAAGGCATACCTTGTCTTGGGGCCCATGGCCTCCTTTGTGCAACAAAGAAGACTTGATCATTATCACCTTCTATCATCTTAAAATCAGTAGGCAACTGTTTAGCCTCCATGTTGGCCACCATCTTGCATTTGCAGTCACACTTCTTCTATCTACAATATGGATAGAACTTGGCCAAGATTGCTTCAGCTTCATCATGTTTCCTTCGAGCTTGCATAGTGTCCAACTATGTAGCCATGTTGTTAATGATTTCTTGCTTGAAATCAAATAGCAGATTTGTGATCTCCATCCAAGAAACTCCACTGTAGCTTGATGACCTCTACCCTTTTTCACATTTTCTCAAGAGTAATTAAGACATATTTTCTTAATATCATCCCAAGGTAGTTGGGTTATATCACCTCCTCCCATTAGGTCCAGAGCATCTATACAGGCATTATTGATCCCTCTTAGAAAATTAGTTTCTGAGAGTCTTCATTGAGAGTATGGTTTGAGTTCTTTTTCAAAGAAAACAAGAAGCTTGAAATATAATACTCCAAACTTTCATCCTCCTTCTATTAAATCTTGAGTATATCATATCCCTTATTGCCACTTTTACAATATTCTTTATATTTCTCAAGGAATTTTTTTTGTACGGCTACCCAACTATCAAAAACACATCTTCCCAAACTCATGAACCATCTGAGAGCTCCTTTCTTCAAGGTGGAAGGAAACAACCTCATCTTATGATCATCTGAAGTATAGTCATAATTGTGACAGAGGATATCAAACTCAAACAGGAAAGTTTCAGGGTCCTCCATAACTAGGCCATAAAACTTGGGAAGTAGTGAAGAAGGAATATTTTTAAGATTGTCAGTATCTCATTGGGGAACAATGGGAAACTCAAAAGCAGGAGGTGGATTAGGTGGATTATTTTCCATATTAGCTTGCTGGAATATCAGAGTGAATGGGTTTTCCTCAGGTTCTTTGTCAGCTGGGTCAAATGGCAGTTCAACAAACAGGTTTTCAGGGAGAAACCCTCCCAACTCTTCTTCTATGCATGCAATAAAATGAATGGTGATTTGAAGGATTTTTAAAATTTTTGATTAACAAACTAAACTAATGCTAAAAATGACTTCTAAAAAATTATTAGCTTGACACCATCCCCAGCAACATCGCTAAAAATGGTTGTGCCCACAAAAGGATATGAAAATCATAGTAAAACCTATCCTGAAAATTGGACATTCTAGTAGGTGACCAATATCTCTTTATGGACATTCATTTACTTGTCAAACTAGGGAACATATACTTTGAATGGTACAGCACAATATATGCACTAAGAACTAGTTTCAGTCACAACTTAACAGAAATAAATACTTGGAAATAATTCTATCTATGCTACAGGAAGGCAATGTAAAGTTCTTTTAACTCAACCATGATTTAACCAAAACAGAAATCATAATAGCTATGACTGAGACTCAAACTAGGAACTGGCCTTATGCTGTAGGAACAAGCACAGGGATGGATTCCCAATGCTGCAGGAGCAATACAAGACTGAGTTTGTATGAAAACTTTAAAGATGAAATATAACTGATGATCAACAGAAAAAGAACAACTAACTAACTAGCTATAGATACTTACTAAGTGGGCCCCCTTAATAAGCATCTACTAATTACGCAAGTGCTAAACTCAGAACTTCATCAAACTTTATTCATAAACTCAGAATGGTATACATTGCTTTGTTGATATGAAAACTAGCAACAAACTCTATCTCTTGTCATACATATTCTGCTTTTTATTAATATCATACTGACTCTTACATGATATCTGCTATCTCCCTATCACTATGCTTCTATCTAACTTCTAACCATCTTCTTGCTCACTCACACAGGAGGGGAACTTATTTAAAATTAGGAGAACAACTAACTAACTACCCCTAACAAAGAAAGACGTGGAAATAAAGTGTATCCCAAAATCAAGGAATAGACTTCATAAATGAATTTATCCGTTCAACCTGATCTAGAGAGAATCTAGCGCTCCACTCTTTCCAGATTGATTGTCACTAAAAATCCTTCCCAATGGTTTCAGTCAAAGAGTCTTCGCTAGAGCTTCCTCGAAGTCGTGTAGGAAATAGACTTTACTGCAAGGCCTAGATTGGCTGTGCTTGACTTGATCATACTTTCTTCAACAACCTACGAAACACAAGGTAATAGATGTGAAAGAAAAGGCGCATGGCACATACACAATATCCATTCATTAATCACCTATTTAAATCTATTTCATCATTCAAAAACTACATGTGATATACTAGTCATTTAGGGAGTCAATGGGGTAATAAATGTAGACAAGACAACACAATAGGCTGGAGGAACATGAAAGTGTTTTGTTATAGGATATCCCCATAAAAGGTTTCAAAAGAGTTTAAACAACCATGAATAACAAAAGTAAAGGTATTAAAAGTTCGTCATAATATCCAAACTAATAGCACATTATGTGCTCATCAGGTACTTCACTTAAATAAAATATATTGTAGATTTTTCAGGAAGAAGATGGAATGCAAAAGATAACTAACATATGGATAAATGGGCCATCATATGAACATGACTTCACTAAGGACACTCTAGGAAGATAATTTATTGATAACAACATTGAACTGGAGAGTCTGCATAATGTACTTCTAGAATAATTGATTGAATGTATTAGGGAGGCTATGGACTCTATTCCTCTAGACAGAAAAGAGGATGAAATAATCTCACATCTGAAGATGTAGTTTAGGCTATTTCTCACCAAACTGAAAAAGAAAATGAATGTGTTAAGACAATGCATTGACTCAGCAAATAAGATCTACAATTACTATCTTAGGTGGTCTCATGTGGTTGGTAAATACAAGGAAAAGTTGGAACAAATTGAGAATGAGCTTGTCAGAATCAGATAGGACTACAACATGTTTCAGGACAAGGATGGAGAAGTTAAGAATAAGATTCATGAGCTGCAAATTGAGCATGCAAAGGTTCACTTTTCTAGAAACACTCTTATGGATACTTTCTAGAAAGTGAAGGATTAGACTAAATGCATATTAGAGCAAATGATTGAATTTTTGAATAAAGAGGAAAAGCTAGAAGAAGCCATTACCATTCCTAAATCCCTTGTCCAAGTCATCAATAGGACATCAAAAATTAATAGTCTGATAATAGCTACTTGGATTGTAGTGGACTCTTGGAAGAAATTTATCCCAAAAATGAAAGATAAGTATAAAATGATTTTTTGAATTTAGTAGCAATTGCAAATTTTTAATAAATTGGGAAGTGAATGTAGTAAGAGAAAGTGTAGTAAAAATATTAAAGGGGAAGAGAAAGTAGTGGAAGTTTTTTTCATTGATGTCAAAAGGGGAGAGAATGCAGTGAAAATTTCCTTGACATCCAAAGGGGGAGCAGTGTTTTGTTTTGTTTTGAAGCTTTGAGTTTTGACACTTAGTCATTTTTCACTAAGTGTTGACATCAATGCCAAAGGGGGAGATTGTTGGAATATAGCTTTAGGAGATTTTTTTTGATTGCTAGTGTTTTCATTGATGGCAACTAGAGTCAGTAGTGTGGTACATAGTTTAGAAGTAGCTCATACTGGCAAAGAAAGTAGAAGAATATATTCTATCAGCAAAAAGCATGAAGAATAGAGTATCTGGTTGATAAGTTGATCTGAATACTTCACCAGATCATTATTTTATTGTGTGGATCCCTAGGGCATCTTGTCAAGAATGTATGGTATCTAATTGGTAAGTTTTGTAATGCTGCATTGATCGGTGTACAGGTTTGGAGATTTGGTAGAATGACTTATTGTTTATTTTCTCATTATGGCTCACCTGTTGTGTATAGCATGTCTTGGATGTATGAGGAATAGTTGTTTAACTATTTCTTGTGTTGGGAATTTTGATTTAGGTCCATACTATAGTCTAGCCTACTTTTGTGGGTACACATTAATTCTAATTGGTGATTTGAGCTAACATGTGGAAGAATATTATGTTTTGTTTCAAGCTGACATATAGTAATAAAATATTGTTAGTATATATATATATATATGTGAGATCTATAAATCATTTTTGGTGTGTGCGTGTGGATTAAGAAGTGAGAATATGTTTGAGAAAAAAAATCGCAGAGTAGTTGTATGAGTTAATATCAGAATATCTATTGAAGTGAATTTTGTTTGTGCGACAAAAGGGTTTTTATGTAGGAAAGCATAGTAGAGCATATTAGAAGTGTGAATTGGACAAAAGGTCCAGAATCTATTTTATGCACCTCATTGGAATTGAATCCAAGCATTTGTAGATGTTATATTTTCAATTCAAAATTTTGTTGTAATCACAATTATTTTGTAAGGCAGTGAGCCTTCTCTATATTGAGCAGTGAGCTCTAAGCAGTGAGCTTGAATGCAAGTGTGTTTCCTTTTGATCATACTTTTAATAGAGTATACTTGTGGATTAATCTCCACTATGGTTTTTCCCCTCACAAGGTTTCCACGTAAATTTTTTGGTGTTATGGTGTTCACATTGTCTCTTTAATGAGTTTGCATATTTCTTTCTATTAATATGTTGTGAGTGCTATTAAAGGTTAAATATTGTTGTTGATAGTTTAAGGTCTGATTTGAAATTCAAATATTGTGGAACACTGATTCACCGTACCCCCCTCTCAGTGTTTCTAGTGTCCAACAATGAAGCCTAAGAGATTCCAATGCAATGGAAGGTATGCACTTATTCTTTTTTTTTTAGATTGTTTTGGATATAAGGATGCACCTAAGACCAAGATTGAGGAATGGTAGAATTATAATGACCCTATGACCAAAGGATATGATATGCAAGCATGATGAACAAAGGATATGAGACTAAGCTATGTTTTTGTGATTTTTTTGCATATAAGGGTGCAAGATGATCATACAAGGATGATAATGACTAAAGGGTGAGACTAAATGAGACTAATGGATGCAAAGGATACTAAAGGTAGACCAAGATAGTGGAGAATAAATGATGCTAAGTGAATGATCAAAGGTAGTGATGCAACTAAGGTTAAGGTGAAATGAAACCTTTTTTTTTGTATTTTTGGGATATAAATATGCAAAATGAAAGTGCAGTTTAAGTTCAAGACTAAGGATTGATAGAATGATAATAAAGATATGGTCAAAGGGTATGGTATAAATCTAAATTTAACATGAGAAATATGACACTAAGGATATGTTTAACACTCTACTTGTTCTACAATTTAAAAAATGTAAACCAACTACCGGTTTTAGTTGAAGTTCAACTAACTTGTTTTCAAGCTAGGTTTCCTTTGCAATTTGAATGGAAAAGAAAATCAATTTTTAATTTTTAACTAATTTTTTAGTTTCAGCGAAAGGAAACAACTACTTTCTTTCAAATAACTGAAATCTCAGAAGATCATTAACTAACTTTCAAATTTTCCATTTCAGTCCAAAGAACAAATGACTGTCTAAATATTCAACTACAAATTTGTACATATAAACAATTAACTAAAAGGAAATAACATTTATTGCAGCATTGATATTAAACTTAAATAAGCAAAGGAATGTACCTAGAATTGAGAGAGAGAGAAAAGAATACAATATGAGATCATCATTATGCTGAATTGCTTGAACAACTTTGTCTTTGAGAGAAAGAGAAATATCATCAAGGGCTTTTGTGCCCATCCAAGACCTACTGGTCCCCAGAGTTTCTTCAACTGAAGAACCTAACCCTTCACAAGGGTAATCAACAAGGATCAAATTATCATCATTCCATCTTGATCCTGGTGTCATGAATCTATATCATTGGTCGATCCCTCCTCTGTAGGTACCTCCTAACAAGAAGGATCATTCTGACTAGAAGTATATCTGGTTCATGATAGCTGACCAATGCCTAACTGGAATCATACCTTGGCCAAGGATTTTTCTCATTACTGGGACTCTTTTGTTGATATTACTTGCACTCATGTACCATCAACACTTTCACCCTTGCTCAACATGATAATACTTATCTCATGGTCTAATTTTACTATATCAAGTTTTTTTATCATTTTTCTCTTAGATCGAGGTTAAATCTTAACCATAAGGTTTTATATTACAATGTCATGTATTCAATACTTCCTTCTTGAATAAAGTTTTATCTATTTATATCAAACATAATTAGATAATATTGTCTCATTTCCTAATCATATATTTTAATAAATTCAGTTAACTTAACTCTTGAAGAAAAGAAAAGAGACTTGTCCTTTAAGAAGGTTCCATCAGAAAATGAAAAGGAGAGACATGAGTTTGATTCAAAATTTTAGTACAGAGAGGAAGAAAGCCATGGCTAGATCATTATTTGATAAGATCCCCAGAGAGAATATACATTCATAGACTCTAGTTCAAATTATTTTGATGACTGAAGAGGGATTCCAAAGCAGAGGCAACAAATGCACAAGATTAAACAAGAGAAATCTTCCATTGAGCATTGTTTGGAAATAAGCAAGAATTGAATTTTTAGATTCTTCAAGACTTATTATACACCATATTAGTACTCCATAGGTGACTAAAAAATCAAGTCATACTCTTAGATGAAAAATGATATCAAAGAATGATGCTCAAATAAGTTTTCAATTAGGTGAAGTTTCCTTTACAAATTTATAGAGATGAAATAAAGATTATGAGACACAACAAATATTTCCCTTTCACAATAATCATAAGCATTATGTTTTGCTTTGAAAGCTAAGGAAGGAACACATTAACTAACTTAGCTAATGGTTACAAACAAATCAGGTTTAAGCCAACGTTTGGCCCTAATATTCTAACATGATCCAATCAACATTGAGGATTTTAAGTTTCAACATTTGTACATTCCTTCAATAATTTGATGAGAAAAAAATTTGCATAGGGTCAACATATAAATAAAAAAGAGAAGATGAGAGAATTCTCAGTCTCATCAGACAAAATAAGCTTTTCCAAATGTTTTCAAAATTTTCACTCTAGATTCAATTTCAGAAGTATGATAGAGGTTATTCAAATGCAAGACAAGAACTAGGTTTAGGTTTTCACAAAGGTAAATATTTCACACAACAACCCTAGAAAATAATTTAAGACCCAATTTTCTTTATTTCCAAAAAGATGAGTATATTAAGAGAGTTTACTTTTCTATTTCAAAAGATTTCTCAAATTGGATTAACCATTGCAAAGATATACATAGAGGTATTTATGCATAACTTGCCTCTGAAGAAGATTCAAACTTGGAAGCTCCAAACTATTTTATCCTAAAGGTCATGTCAAACTACAAACCCCCAATATTTTTAGACAAGAGAAATGATTACAAAGAGATATTTTTCAATAATGAGTATGATTGATAGTGAGTAGAGGTAGATGGATGAATGGAAAATAGAGCCAACTAGCTTAATGTCAAAGCATAACCAAAATGTCAATACTGAGGATAACCCAAAAACAATTGTTCAAGGAAAAAATTTCAGAACCCATGCAAATAGGAGAATAATGAATAACTCCAAAAGAGAACTCCAAAACAAAATATCCTGGCTCAACCCAACACCAAGAACCCCTTTGACTGCTCAGATCTTGGCATTTCAACATGCGAGGAGGTGAGCTAATGAAAAATTCCCCTCCAAAAACTCTGATTCCATTTCCTTTTTTTTTTTTACTTTTCATATGTTTTCATAATTAGATTGATGTATGTAAATTATTATTATTATTATTAATTCAATATTTGATAACCATTTGCAAACTCTTGAATAAGATGATTATTGATATATTTATTTGTATATATATTTAAAATTGACTTGTATAACAATAATTATATTTAATTACTTATGGCCAAGTTATGACTTCGATACACTATCTTACACCAAATCAAGGTTGATGATAAAATGATCCTATGATTAATCACATCCTCTCCCTGATGATATTTCCATTTCTCTCATGGCATTGGAAATCCTGCATCCACTAACAAGAATTATGGCTAGATCATTCTCAATGTTTATATATATCTATATATATTTAAGTATAATCTCATGAACACATTCATTTTCACATGAATAGGAAAACAACTTGCATATATAAGAAAAATTTTCACATTTGAAATTATGACATATAAACAATTATTCTTTCCACAATTTCACATTCTCATGAAAAGATGTTACTTGCAACTATCATAACAACCACAATTTCATTGTCATAAACATGTTCATGATAAATGAGATATAACAATATGAACCTCAAATTTAATACAAAGGATGGTAACCAAGCTAATGTAGGTCCAAGATAACAAACCCAAATGTCATTGACCTTTGTGATAATCAAGATGATAGTTTTGACAAGGTGAGTCTAAACTAGGACACGAGTTTGAGACCCAAAATTTTTACCAAGATGATAAAGAAAAAGGTTGATAAATTAAAAGATGAAGTTCAATGACAAGTCGAATGAGTAACCAAGGACTATCCAAAGGCTTGATGATTTTCCTATGTCTAAAATCTAGAAGGTATGTGCAACCTAAGACCTAAGATTAATTATGCAAGGAAAAGGTGACCTAAGGTGCAATCTAAAATGTAATGAAAACCTAAATGAGGATGATGGAATGGACTAAGAAAGCTCTGCAAGTCTCTGGTTTGGAAGTCAATATCACTATTATGATGAATTGATTTAGTTTTGGACAAGGATTTTGTGAAATCTTGGTAATTAGGTAGTTGTGGCTCTGTTTTATCTAGTTATGGTTCATATATTGTTGTTTTTTCAATTTTGATGTTTTGACTTGATTTTTGAATGGATTTTGACTAATTCTAATGAATTTTGATTGGAAAACATAAAATACAGTCACAAGCACTTGTTTTGGTCTGGTTTGATGTGAAATTGTAACAAGAAAAGGGCACAATCCTAGTTGGAAAGGGGTTGTATACTTGGTATAGGCCCATTGAAATACCACAAATCAGTGTTGAACACCTCTCCTTCTCAAGAGCGAATAGCTCAGAATTTTGGTGGCACTAGCTCCCCTCCATGATGCTCACTCCTACGGGAACACCAACTTTGGATTCCTAGGTAGTCACTTCCCAAGAACTTCTATCTCTACTCAAGGGAGTTAGTAGTAACTTTAGACATGTTATTGTGCCCTACACCATAATAAGCAATGGTTGAAAGGATGGGATTCTAAAAACAAGAGGGTTCTAGTAAATAATTGGGGACATGGTACTTGGCGAGCATACAACATGTTGAATATCCAAGATAATGAGAGGGGGTGAATCAATATCTTCTTAAATTTTCTAAATAGATACTATCCAATTCTTCCAATGCATACAATAGAAAAGATAAGTAAAAGAATTAACAAAACATGAAATCACAAAGCACATGAACACCAAGATTTTTACATGAAAAACCAAAAATAGGAAAAACCACGATAAGTGTTAGCTCACAAAATAGTATAACTAGTTATAAGATATTACAAAATTGGGGTGGCTCATTACCAAGACTCACTGTCCAAATTCAAAGGCTCACTGCCTACAACATTACAATGACAAAATGGCTTACAACCAAAAAATGAACTAATAAAGTACACCTAGTGAGTGTAGAGTTAGTTCCAATGAAGCATAGTAAACTGACTTGACACATGTCATCATATTCGCTCTTCTTCACATTCTTATTCACAACAAAATCATCTCACACTCAATCTTCAAAAAATTTCCAATATATATATATATATATGATCTCATTGCAAGCATCAATTAGGTCGGCCTAACTAGATACACTTCTTATTTATCAAAAATAGCAATTGTCAGCTACAAGCTTTCACAAAATCTTCCCAAAAAACAATTCAGGCACCCAACACACTACATCCTGTCAGCATGGACCTAAGATAGGTTGCTTGTAAATCCGCATAATAAAAATTAATTCACTATTACACAACTCATCCATTAAGTCAACCAAGGATAGACCTAATAGAAAAATTGCAATCAATAGAGTAATGTTGATACACCATACGAGCATCTGAATACATGGGATCTTGAATGTACGTGCTTCTAGAATCAATAAATCATTTCTCAAAACTACACACAAGAATAATTACCAGAAAACAACTATGAACTAAAATACTAGAGGATATACCAAACTATCAAAGAATGTAAGCATTAGACCAGTTCAAATACCAGACTAGAATACTAGAACGAATTCAGACTAAGTCTTGTAGTTTCAACTCATATATCATGGTGATATCAATGACAACATAAAACAACAAAATGAGATGTTCCTTTTTATTTTTCCAACACAACAAGTCACTTAAGACTTTAATCACTCACTAGGGGCTCTTATACCTTTAAAAGAAAAGGTAGGTACCCTGTTTCGAATGACAATGCATGACTAAGGTCTACATACCATGCGGACTTGACATTTTAGTCTCATCCTTTTATATACTAGCCCAAGTGAAAAATCGGTTGGAGTCATTCCCTCTTGTGAGGCAGGCCCCTCTAAAGGATAAACATAGAAATAAATGGGTTTGACTTTATGATTGCCGAGATTTCATGAAGTGAGAGCATAATATCTACCATCCTTCAAACACTAATACATGTGGTTCATTTACCCTCTAATTAAATCTATGTGAGGAAGACAATCATTCTTTTTAGAGCACGAAATGAAGTGTTATCTAATCTAAAGAAAACAAGATTGTGGTTTCAAAATAAAACCTTGGACATTCAAACCTACAAAACCACATATTAGTAGTTTCACAAAATAAACTTGAACAAACGAGAAAGCTGCAAAAAAAAAAACTAAGTTAGGACAAGAGATTAAAAAAAAAACTAAATCTTAAAAGTCAGCAACTTGTTGGTTCTTTTTCTTACAACCATAAATCCTAAGGAAAAACACAATGCCTAGACTAGGGGATTAATTGTTTAGGACAAGGAATCTACACTATCAATGGATTGAAGACAATAAAACCCAATGAACAAGGCTATGAAATATTTTTACACTTTGAGCTCCACAAGACTCAGGAGGGTGCTCCTAATTGTAGGTCCAAGCATATGATAAAATTGTCAAACAACAAACTAGAGACCTATGAAAGTGGATAGTTCTCAAGTATATGAGTGATGGGTATTTTTATATCCTACCAGGTTTAAGCATAATCCCATTTGCATTGAACATTGTTGAGAATAGATAAATTAGATATCTTCATCTCAAAATACATAGAGGGTTAACATATATAATTCTCTCAAATTTAGCCTCTATACTCCTTCAAATACCATGAAGATATAGGAAATTGTGATAAATTAAACATGAAAGCAAAAGGACCAAATTAATAGAGATTTAATATATGATTTGATTATTTCTGAAAATGATCTAGGTAATATCATATATTAGTGCCTAATCCTAAGGCATGGAGTCAAATCTAAGCTCATGAATGCAAACTTAAAAAACTTATATCAAATTAGTGGCCCTTTGACAATTAATGCTTTAAATTAATGTGACCTCTCATATTACTACACGATCATACTTAAAAATCCATTTTATTCCCTCAAACTCACAGTAACTTGCATACAAAATTTAATTCTTAACTTGAAGAAACCCATACAAAAATCACGCAACTACAAATATTGCAATGAAAAATCAATATATCATTAATATATTTAATCCATATGCCATTTGAGAACACAAAATGGAGATAAATTTTGCAATATTTTTATTGATTTTCTCAAACTAATCAATGACGTTGCTATAAAAGTTTGTACATTCATTTACTATAAGTAAAACCCCAATTCCTAACTAAACATTCTCTATTTCCTTCCCCTAAACCAAAAGTTTTTAGAAATCTTTACAAATCAGAGAAGAATAGATATAGAAGAAGGAAAATCTTAAAACTACATCTCCAATTGACATCTGGCATCTTTAGCTTCTTGAAGTGTAATACCCCCATGTTGTTGATACTTTTGCTACTACTTGTTACTCTTATGTGTTAGCATGATACTGGTTTGTGGAGGTGATTAGTTGACTGTCTTGGTGTGTGGATGCATAGTTAGATTGATTGAGGAGTGTGTTACTTCAATTTATGACATTAAGATTACACTGGTGTGTGATGTTTAATTTGATTCAGTAATATGGTTTGATGCAGTGATTTAGTAATTTAGTTAACGATGTGATCAATTAGTTAGAAATGTTATTTCATCATGGATCTATTATAATTGTTAGTATAGATTTGGTGAGAGGACAGTGTAGCATCACTCGTTTATGAGTGCACTGCTATGCTACAATTCCTTCTCACAATGTAATGCTTTAATTATATATATAGACATATACACGACCTTGTTTGTATGCAGGGATTGCAAGTACAAAGTCTCAATTCCACCTGCTTTAGCAGGATAGGGTGAGCATCAAAATAAACTCAACGGGATTGATGTTGAAAAAGGGAGTGGTTAGGAAAGTGTTCTCATCCCAAGTTCATCTTCTGTGAGTCCATTGTTGTCTTTGTTTCTATTCATCCTTGTTTGTAAATGTGTTTGTGTTGAATAACATTTTAGTTTGAGATTTAGTTAATTTTTAATTAAGTGTGATTTAACTGATTTTGGGTATGTGTGATCAATTATAAATTTAATTGATGGAGTTTTAAGTTAATTGTAGTTTAGCTAATTGAGTTATATTTTCTATTTACGGAATAGTTTAAATAAAATATATTTTACTTTGTTGATATTTTAAAATGTCTTATTGCTTTTGCATTTTTGAGTTAATTAAATAGTTTATTAAGCTATAATGTTAATAAAAGAAAAATATAAATTCAATAAAATAAAATATAAGAGTTTGGTTGATTTGTAGAATGTTAAGTTTGCCATTTAATTTTGGGTTAATTAAATAGCTTATAAAGCTATATTATTATTATTAGAAAAATAAATAATATGAAATATAAATAAATTAGTTAAAATTGATTTTTAAAATTATTAAATTTTCTTTTATTGGATTTGTACGGGAAGTAGTGGGGAGATTAATGAGTTTTGGTTGGGGAAATTATTCCCAAAAAGAAAAGAGGCATGGGTAACATAAGTTTTTCATGGGAAATTTTTTTTGGCTGTGTGATTAAAATTTTGTTTTTTTTGTTCTGTTGATTATTGGGGAAAGAATTTGGAAAAGGCTGTAGGGTTTTCTTGGAATTTGATTTTGGTTGGAGGAGAAAATTTCTGGAAAGAGTTTTAAGGCTGGAGATTTCTGTGGCAAAGTTTGGTACAACTCTTACTTCTCTAGCCTACAGGAACAGGTTCTTTCCTTTTGTTTTTATTTTGCTTTAAATTCTTTCCTGTTATGAAAGATTGTCTATTTTGCCAGAGGCTTGCCTGTACTTTTGTAGGTATTAGAAGTTTCTTTTCTGTAGAAAAATTATTCTCAGCTGTAGAGATATGTCATTATAACATTGTTACTTCTGTAGAATATTTTTCTGTAGAAAAAATTCATGACAAGTTTAGAGAACTAGTTAAATAAAACTCCTATGTTAGAAGCTTTGAGGAAACAGTAGAAATAGAGAACTTCTGTAGATTTTAAATTCAAAACCCCACTGTTGAATAGAGGAAATTTAGAAAAATTTGTGCAAGGAAAATTGTGAACAAACTCATTCAATTAAAAAAAGAAGACCTCTTTGTGTAAACATAGGAAATTAGGAAATGTTTTGTGCAAGGGAAATCAGAAAAAAAACTCGGGAAAATTAGAATAGCTTCTTTACAATTTTCTTAATTGCTTCTTGTAATTGATTTGGCATTTGTTCTCCAATATATTTTATTTCTTTCTTTCAAGGAAATTCCCAAGTGAAATTTCTGTGCAATTAAATGATGTAAAAATCTTTATATAAATATCTGTATAAAATCTCTGTATATATAATGAAATCTTTGTATAAAATTGTTCTTTTTTAAAAATCTTACATATAAATTTAAATTTTCTGTTTGATATTGTTCTGGGATTTATTTTTGTCACCATACGGAATTTAATTTCTAAATAAATTAAATTAAAGAAAATTTTAAATTAAATAAAAATTTAAAAATAATAAATAAAAAATTAAATTTTTAAAAAAAACTTATGGCAGTGTAGCCATCCCCCCACGCAGCCCATAGAGGGCCACACACAGTAGTCGAAGGACTATTGTACAACAGTCCTTAGACTATTGTACGCAGTCCTTTGGGGCTGCGTCCTCCCCTATGGGGAGGTACGTAGCTCCAAGTGGGCTTGCTTTAATTTATTTTTTATTAAATCTTTTGTTATATAAAATACAAAATTTTATTGCATATTTTATTTTAATTTATAATTTGAATATTTAGAATTATTTAAATTAATTTTATGTTGATTTATATATACATATATATATATATATATATATATATATATATATATTTATATATTTAAATACATATATGTTTTAATTGGGGAATATTATAATTTAGATGATTATTTAAATATGATTGTACATTTTCCTTTGGTGAAATTTGAAATGAATGATTTATTAAATTTATTTAATTGTACTTCATTAGTGGAGTTATTGAGAAAATTTATTGGTTTGATTTTGTAAAAGAAATTCTTGCATACGAAGATGATTGTTTGACTTATGGAATTATGTTATAAATCATTCCTCGATTCTGAATAAACAGCAGGTTTATTTTATGGGGTTCATTTTTAGAGACTTTTGTGTTGAGTTAACATGAGTGTTTATTTATTTGATTAACTTTATTATAGGAGATAGGGTTGTTGTTGAACTTCCAGAGGTTAGGGAATTTGGTATATTTATTTTGGGTATTTTATTCCACTTTCAATAGTGGGTAGATTACGTAATATCTTTTCGTGTACCCCAAAGGACTTAGGGGTTGAGTATGTATTTGTAATTATGTTAGTCACAATTGATAACATAGTACTTCCACTTTATGTTTAAAAAACAAAAATGTTGTGTAGTTAGATGTCCTATGGGGTTTGTGCGACGGGGTGTTACACTTGGTATCAGAGCCAGATTTGCAAACACTGGGTACTCTAGGTAGTTGAGTCCATTAGGGAACCTTGCGTAACTCTTGATCTGGCATAACTCAATTGTTGTGCAGGATCATGCCTAGGGGTAGAGGTCGAGGCTGGAGAAGAGGCCAAGGTGGTGGCCATGGGGCCAACTGCCAAAGTCCATCACTTCCGAGCTCACATGGTTCTGAGCGTGAGGAACTGCAGAGTTCCCAAAACAATCCAATAGGAGGTGGTGGTCAGAACCTAGAACAACCTGGTCTAGGTGGTCAGTTGCAACATCTGTTAGAGGAGATATTGGGTCGTCTAGGCCCTAGGCAGGAAGGGGAAGAGATTGGATTGAGAAAGAGAGAGATCCCCTAGATGTGCGGAAAACACAACTGAGCAGGAGATAGTAGTGGCAGGTCATTTGAGGGACACATTGCTCGTTAGTGTCCTTAAAAGGGCACTTTTGGGTTTAGTTTAAGACTGGTGGCTTTAGAGTTGACATTGGGAGATGTAGGCAAGTCGCATAAGGTGTTTATTGCGGTGGATAACCACCAAGTCGAGCACCAGGGTGCAGTTAGAGATGTTTTTGGTGGAGGACTCGCATCATTCTTTGGAAACCATGCACATCCATCTATGTCAGAAGTTGACCCTCAGAGGCCGAGACGTTGACCGGGTACTGGTCCAGTAGGACCCTAGTGGTGAGTCTTCCATTTCTAGGGAGGACATATTCTAGATGTGTGTGTTATCTATTTTATATTTGCAGACTTCCTAGAGTAAGTCTGATCTTGGGGGGGAAGGATGTTGTACCCCTCCATTTTACTTATATTTGATGATAGTGTGTTTCACTTTGATTGACACCAATAACTTATTTTGATGTATTTGATTGCTGACTGTAGAGTGGTGGTGGATTTATTGTTTGGTTGATTTGTTGCACTGGATATTGCATTTATTGTTAGATGATACATTTCTCAGTGATTATGTTATATGGCTATTTTGTGGTGTTCTTTAATGATATATATATATATATATGGTGTTATTGTGAGTTTTGTGTTGTTATGGTGTTTCTTGTGTGTTGGTTTATAAACTAAAACCTATTCCATGGTGTTTTCTAGGGTGAAGATAAGGAAAACACCTCGAAAGAAGGTTCGGGACTCGATTGTCAAATGGTTATGGAAAATCAGACTTAGGTATGATTATTCCAAATGCTCTGTTCTTTCAGATTTTGAGACTTTCACAGAAGCTCTGGCAAGACTTTTTCATGAAAGGATGGAATGGACACCTTCCAATAGGGAGGCCATTAAAGCTGCCAGCCTAGCGAACTAGGAAACCATTTTATTAATCTTGGCGTGTTTTCTTTTGCTTATCGGCTTCCTAGAGTAAGCCATGTTCTAGGGGGGAGGATGTAATACCCCCATGTTGTTGATACTTTTGCTACTACTTGTTACTCCTATGTGTTAGTGTGATAATGGTTTGTGGAGGTGATTAGTTCACCATCTTGGTGTGCGGATGCATAGTTAGATTGATTGAGGAGTGTGTTACTTCAATTTATGACATTAAGATTACATTGGTGTGTGATGTTTAATTTGATTCAATAATATGGTTTGATGCAATGATTTAGTAAATTAGTTAACGTTGTGATCAATTAGTTAGAAATTTTATTTCGTCGTGGATATTATAATTGTTAGTATAGTTCTAGTGAGAGGACAGTGTAGCATCACTCGTTTACGAGTGCACTGCTACATTGTAATTCCTTCTCACAATGTAATGCTTTAATTATATATATTTAGACATATACACAACCTTGTTTTTATGCAGGGATTGCAGGTACAAAGTCTCAATTCCACCTACTTTGGTAGGATAGGGTGAGCATCAAAATAAACTCAATGGGATTAATGTTGAAAAAATGAGTGGTTAGGAAAGTGTTCCTATCCCAAGTTCGTCTTCTGTGAGTCCATTGTTGTCTTTGTTTCTATTCATCCTTGTTTGTAAATGTGTTCGTATTGATTAACATTTTAGTTTGAGATTTAATTAATTTTTAATTAAGTGTGATTTAACTAATTTTGGGTATGTGTGATCAATTATATATTTAATTGATGGAGTTTTAAGTTAATTGTAGTTTAGCTAATTGAGTTATATTTTATATTTAAGGAATAGTTTAAATCAAATAAATTTTACTTTGTTGATATTTTAAAATGTCATATTGTTTTTGCATTTTTGAGTTAATTAAATAGTTTATTAAGCTATAATGTTAATAAAAGAAAAATATAAATAAAATAAAATAAAATATAAGTGTTTGGTTGATTTGTAGAATGTTAAAATTTCCATTTAATTTTGGGTTAATTAAAGAGCTTATAAAGCTATATTATTATTATTAAAATAATAAATAATATGAAATATAAATAAATTAGTTAAAACTGATTTTTAAAATTATTAAATTTTTTTTATTGGATTTGTACGGGAAGTAGTGGGGAAATTAATGAGTTTTGGTTGGGGAAATTATTCTCGGAAAGAAAAGAGGCATGGGTAATAGAAGTTGTTCACGGGAAAATTTTTTTTGGCTGTGTGATTAAAATTTTGTTTTTTTTGTTCTGATGATTATTGGGCAAAGAATTTGGAAAAGGCTGCAGTGTTTTCTTGGAATTTGATTTTGGTTGGAGGAGAAATTTTCTAGAAAGAGCTTTACTGCTGGAGGTTTCTGTGGCAAAGTTTGGTACAACTCTTACTTCTACGGCCTACAAGAAACAAATTCGTTCCTTTTGTTTTTATTTTGCTTTAAATTCTTTCCTGTTATGAAAGATTGTCTGTTTTTCCAGAGGCTTGCCTGTACTTCTTTAGGTATTAGAAGTTCCTTTTTCTGTAGAAAACTTATTCCCAGCTGTAGAGATATGCCATTATAACATTGTTACTTCTGTAGAATATTAACCTGTAGAAAAATTTCACAGCAAGTTTAGAGAACCAGTTAAATAAAACTCCTGTGTTAGAAGCTATAAGGAAATAGTAGAAACAGAGAACTTCTATAGATTTTAAATTCAAAACCCCACTGTTGAATAGAGGAAATTTAGAAAAAATTGTGCAAGGAAAATTGTGAACAAACTCATTCAATTAAAAAAATAAGACCTCTTTGTCTAAACACGGGAAATTAGGAAATGTTTTGTGCAAGGGAAATTGGGAAAAAACTCGAAAAAATTAGAATAGCTTCTTTACAATTTTCTTAATTGCTTCTTGTAATTGATTTGGCATTTGTTCTCCAATATATTTTATTTATTTCTTTCAAGGAAATTCCCAGGTGAAATTTCTGTGCAATTAAATGATGCTATAAAAATATTTATATAAATATCTATATAAAATCTCTGTATATATAATGAAATCTTTGTATAAAATTGTTCTTTTTTAAAAATCTTACATATAAATTTAAAATTTCTGTTTGATATTGTTCTAGGATTTATTTCCATCACCGTACGGAATTCAAATTTTTAAATAAATTAAATTAAAGAAAATTTTAAATTAAATAAAAATTTAAAAATAATAAATAAAAAAAATTAAATTTTTAAAAAAAGTTATGGCAGTGTAGCCGTCCCCCTGCGCAGCCCATAGAGGGTCACGCACAGCAATTGAAGGACTGCTATACAACAGTCCTTAGACTGTTGCACGCAGTCCTTTGGGGCTGCATCCTCCCCTATGGGGAGGTACGCAACTCCAAGTGGGCTTGCTTTTATTTATTTATTTTTAAATCTTTTGTTATATAAAATATGAAATTTTATTGCATATTTTATTTTAATTTATAATTTGAATATTTAGAATTATTTAAATTAATTTTATGTTGATTTATATATACATATATATTCATATATTTAAATACATATATGTTTTAATTGGGGAATATTATAATTTAGATGATTATTTAAATATGATTGTACATTTTCTTTTAGTGAAATTTGAAATGAATGATTTGTTAAATTTATTTAATTGTCCTTCATTAGTGGAGTTATTGAAAAAATTTATTGGTTTGATTTTGTAAAAGAAATTCTTACGTACGAAGATGATTGTTTGACTTATGGAATTATGTTATAAATCATTCATTGATTCTGAATAAACAATACGTTTATTTTAGGGGGTTCATTTTTAGAGACTTTTGTGTTGAGTTAACATGAGTGTTTATTTATTTGATTAAATTTATTATAGGAGATAGGGTTATTGTTGAACTTCTAGAGGTTAGGGAATTTGGTATATTTATTTTGGGTATTTTATTCCACTTTCAATAGTGGGTAGATTACATAATGTATTTTCGTGTACCCCAAGGGACTTAGGGGTTTAGTATGTATTTGTAATTATGTTAGTTGCAATTGATAACATAGTACTTCCACTTTATGTTTTTTTTTTTTAAATTGTTGTGTAGTTAGATGTCCTTTGGGGTTTGCGCGACGGGGTGTTACATGAAGAAGTTACAATTTGCTCCCAGATTTATGCATCTTGCATTTGTTATTTTTCTCTATAACAGAAAATATTCCCTCCATGATGACCCTTTTCATCCTTTATGCCTTGCTATTGAAAATATCTGTTGACCACCAACAAAGTCCCTTAGCCCTTTTACCTAGTAGTGATAATTTATCTCTCTCATTTCACCATTTTGCACCTGTAGGTGAAAAAGTAGATCTTCTCGTAAAAGTCTTTCACTTTGCTCTTGTTTTGCTACACACTTCATATTATTTACCCTCTAGCAAGTACCTTTTAATTTTGACATTATTGGGTCATTAAAATCCCTTCAGACCAGTGCACTCATCTTTTAATATGTTTACACTTTAAAATTTTCATCGGGATATTAAAAAAAAACTCACTTGTGCATTTCACTTTTCATTTTATACTTAAAATCCTTCCTTTTAAAATATTTGTCCATAAATGGTGATGGTGTTTAAAACTTCTTCAGGTAAAATATCTTACCCATATCCCTCCTCATCATTTTTCATTTTCACTCATATCCCTTTTAAATGGTGAAAAAATTACAATATGGGGAAAATTTTTATCTTACACGTGCCTTCACATTTTAATTCCCAATGAAAATAATTTCAGCAAACAACTTTTTAATGTTCTTTATGCTTTGCCTTTAAATTTTCTTCTTGAGCCCACATAGTCTTTCCTTTCAATCCCCACCTCCCCAGTTCAAACTGCTACTATCAGCATCCACCCTCACAACAGACCGGGCATGCCACATTAAAACATTAGATGGAGGTTGCACTAAATATTAAAATATTAAAACATTTTATAAACCTTTCCCCATTTTCCCGTGCCCTCGTGTTGATGTCAGAGGTGGATTTCACGGGCTAGCAAGGAAAGCTTGTTGAGCTCCTTTGTAGTTTACCCTAATCTCTCTGCAACTCGTCCATGGTCAAGCACATGTGAGATGCGGGCCTATTGAGGATTGACGGTGCCAAGAATTTGCTCAAAATTTTTTGATACATCTTCACTCTAAGCGCATATTGCTCAGAAATGGCATACACTGGGTCGTTTTTCTAAATGAAAGGGCGTTTTAATGGTTGCTGGCACACAAAATTCATCCCGACATGAATAAAACCAATCTCCATGCACTAGGAATGGTTAGTGGATGAACTTAGACCATGAATCATCAAACATGAGCTCAAATGAACCTCCAAAAAATTCCTGGAAACTCAAAAGCGTGATTCACTTTTCAAATCAGCTCCTTCCACAAATGAAAATTGTTGCCTCGTAATGAAAATATTTGTTTCCCCATGAAGTTCCTATGGCTCAGCGCATACTCTCTTGGGCTGCCGGAGAAACAAATAAAAGAGCATATAAAATTATTTTCTATCATCCAAAGTCTAAAAGAAGTCATTAAGAATTTATTTAATTTATCTCCATGCTTGTTGCACCTCTCCTCCTCCTCTCCTTGCTTTCCTGCATAGTTTGTGTTGCATGAGCATTACTTCTCACGGACAAGCAGGCAAAAGCTTCCTTTAATAAATATTTTAAACTTTATAAAGTTCTTCATAATATTTGACTAAATATTTGATGTTGCCCTAAAATTCCCTCTATTCTCGTGCACTTTTATTGCCATAATATTTAAAATATGTAAAATATTTTAAACATTAGCAATTCAAACATTAGGAAATAGTGAAAATTTAATTTTGGCTATGGTCCAAATAGGAAAAATTTATTGTGGGCAAACCAGGACACCTAGAGCCATGAAAAATTTGGATAGAAACATAATCAATTACTTAGAGAAAACCCATTTCCTCAAAACTTGCATTGCCAAAATATTTTAGGTACCTCCTTAAACTGGCCCATTAGATGCCTTTGTTGCAACTATAATGCATTAAAATAATGCATCAAATGACCTCCCTTTTTGATAAAAATTTAGATGGAGAGGTTTTAGAACAAAATGAGAAATGGGTTGCCTTTAGAATTGCAAAGTTTGAAGCTTTTTGGAACACCATTTTTGACAAATTTGCAGTTAGAAGATAATTAAATTATCCATAAGAACTTATCCTGGGAGCCTAAAACTAAACAGGCATGTTACCATTTGACCCAAAAATTCAATGCAAAAAATGGCTTGGAAAAACATATCCTGAGGCACAATATATTAATCGACAAAGTGGCTCACGCAGAGTTTTCTGCAACTATACCTATACAAAACCAATTAAAACTTACCAAGTTGCCACTTCGAAAAAAATACCAAATGACCTCCTAGGAAATTGCCACTAGAAAAACTAGGTCATTTAGGTACACTGAGTATGTGTGCAAGATGGATTTCTTTAAATCATCATTCATCACAAGATATTGAGGGTCAAAGTTGACCACCTTAAAACATTCTGGAAATGCAAATGTAAAAATTGAGCAAACTACATTTGCTTTTGACTTGGTAGAAATATCAAAACAAATCATGATACTTTGAAATAAAACTAGGGAATGGAGAGAAACAATCCTTTTTTCTTGACAATCATTTGGTTGTAAAATATTAGCTCAAATAGGAGGCCATTTCACAGGACAGAGTTTGCAAACAACAAAACAGTGTCAACCCTCCAACTTTGCTTTTAAAAACACTGTCAAAACTCATCATGAGATCCTAAAAATTGACATGCATATTCACATATGTCACATGAGTATCTCTACCAAGGGGTTTGGGATGAAAATCAATTGGCTTCAAATTATGACCCTCCAAAGTAGGTCACTTAGGTAGATTTTTTAGAGGTACTTTTGAGTGTGCAGAGCAAACATTTTCAACATGGGCACTCAAAATTTTAAAATTTTGAAGGTGCCAATAGTGGCTCTTTTTGGAGATGTATGCCCCCTGCGGGCATAGCAAGAATTCAAATCTTTCAGAGAGAAAACTAGGTGCTAGAAATATTGGGTGACAGAGTCTTTATTAAAACTTTTAAATTCACTTGATGGCCCCAGGCCACCAAATGAAAAAAAAGGGCAGTCAATTCTTACCTCTGTCAAGCACCAATATGTTAAAAGAGTAGATTTCTTTTAATTCATACTTGCCTCTATCACACCACATCAACATGAGTGACTTCATTCTTGCAAAGGCAAGTATCATGTGGCATCTAAACAAGTGAGAACTTGCTCCTTGTTTTACTCTATTGTTAGATTGCAACCAAATAACATAGGTTGCATCATTGCCACTCATTTCATTTTCTAATTCTATGGCTAGTGACAAAATGTGAGGATAGTGATTAAGACTATCTGAAAACATAGTCTTGTCATATTTACCAATTTCCTCACAATGATTAGGCTTAGAAAAGAAATCATGCCTTAGAAACAATGTGTAATTCTTATTTGTATCAAGCAAAGAGTTCTCACACATTTGAAACTCCTTCAAATGATTTTCATCATTGTCAATTGTATCATCATCCCAGCAACCTATCTTAATCACATTATTACATGCCTCAATGTTCTGAAAACAAGACTCGTTAACACCCACAAATCCATTATGCACATTAAAATCATATCATTCAAAAGAAATTTCAGCATCCCAAATAGTATTCTCCACTCCATGTTCATGGACAAGGTCATTTGCATTCTTCATATTAGCACATAAGAAAACCTCAAATGCACAATCTAGTGTAAGAGCACCTACAACCTTGTTTCAAAATGTGATAGGACAATATGTAATATGGTGAATTTGTGGTGTCTTGAGTTTATTTTCTTCTAATAATGTCTAAATAGACCATCACAAATGTTTCAAATGACTAGGAGAGTCAAATAGTAAAATGGTGTAAAAAAGAATCAAAATATTGTTAACAAAGATATGTAACAAGTGCAATACGGCCTCTAATGGTCATTAGAAGTTTAAAATTCGATTGAGGAAATACTTGTTCATTGGTTTGTAAGGAGAAGCCTTTAAAATGGCATGAAATTTCATTTTCAAGGCTGGCTTGAGAGTTTGGGGCATAAATAATAAGAAAATCTCTATTTTCTCATACATTTTCTGAGTTTCCTTTGCATTTTCCACTCTTGTATAGAACCGTACAAGCTTTCCATGGTCTAAAAGCATCAATTTTTGTAGTTGCATGTGTGTACCTTCAATTTCATTTAGATTGAAGCCTTAACTCATTGATTTGTGTCTAGAACCAACTAAATTCAAGGATTGCTCTGTCTTTGTTGAATCAAGGGTTTGAGAGGAAAATCATGATGTAACAATCAATCCACCTATTGTTTGATACTGTAACTCAGTGGATTGATTGGTAGCATTTTAGGATAGATGTTTAAATGAATTTGTGGCCAGGGAGAGTCATTTGTATGGTATTTTTGTGACTGCCCTAGGATTGAGCAGGGTTATTCCAACATGGAAATGAGAAACCAATGTTGATTTTTTGCAAATTAATGCATGTAAGGACTCTATGAGGGTTTGTTGAGTTTTTACAGAGGTATTGGAAGATGTTTGGGGCATTGGATTGATTAGTGGAACCTTGGAGTTGTGTTTTTCATTAAAACCCTTAGTAATTGCATTGGAAATGAGGGTTTGTGAGATCAACATGATAAATACCTTGACCCTATAAAAAAATTATGGAATTCATTGTTTTGATACATTAGTAATGACTGTCTAATGGAATTTTGTTGAGGGCAGATGTTTAATGAGTATTTTATTTGTAAAAATAGGCTAATTGTGCAACCTTTCCCATGCTAGGGTTATTGAAAGTCAATTGTACTACTTGGAAAAGAGCTGTTGTTGAGTCTGATATATGTTTTGTAAGACCCAAAAGGGTGTTTAAATCCATTATTTTTTTGGTGAGTCATTTGGGAAGTTTGGGTGAAAACTAGCTAAAATTAGGTTCCCACTACAAGGAAAACATATGTCAATTGGTGAGTTTTGAGGAATTCAATAAATCTTCCTTGGGGATTTTTTCAGTTGATTCATCTGCCATTGTATAAATTTTGAGGGCCTTTGTAGGGGTCTTTGTGAAGTTTTGATGTCTATTTGCAAGTTTGAGGGGTTGTGATCCTTGAGGGTGAGTTGATGCCTATTAGGCTAAATCCATTGTGAGAGATTTCTTTTGGTTAAGGATTGTCATTTTCATTGTTGTGAGTCTTCTCCACCTTGGCTCTACATCACAATTTGATGACTCAAATTTTACCTCTACAATAGATTCCTCATAGTGAGCATTCCAAACACAAACATTATTGCTAGGAGTATCATACTCAGTATTACCTCCTGTTGCATCAACATGAAAACTTGAAGTATAATGCTCATGATGAAAATTATGAGTTGTTGATCTAGAAAAAAGATCCTCATATGCATCCATGTGATTGAAACAATTACATTCTTCAAGTGCAAAATCATCATAAAAAATTTCATTAGTTGTACCAATATTTGTCACTACATTTTCACTTTCATGTACAACTAAATCAATGCTATCCTCATGTCGACATTCAATGGTAACTTTAGAATTAGAAAAAGGAGTAGAAGACAGTAAAGGATCAAACAAGAAAGGGGTTCCTTGTTCATCATTACCAACATATGCATACTCCTCATAAGCAACTACTTGAACTAATTCATCCACTGAATCTCTTGCATACATATCTCCTTCTTCATTCATACTACTTCAACAATCAGTAGGGCTATCTTCTTCACTCTCAAATTGAAAACCATCAGTGGTTTCTTCATTGTAGATTCTTGTCGTTGATCTCTTCAAATGAAATCCATTGCACTCCTTGTCATTTTCATCATAATACTACTAATCACACACTTCCTCTTCAAAATTTTTGTCCAATTTATATCCATCATCATGCAATAGTGAGGCTTCAGAAATGTTATCTAGACAAGAATGCTTTCCAACTAGTTGTAAACATCCATCTACAACACCATTGTTCTCATCATG